>PVJI01013885.1:0-46020 GCA_004026765.1 Micronycteris hirsuta | reverse complement strand
TTATAAATTTACCTTTTAATAATTTTCATATTCCAGTCCCCTTAGGGCATAACATTAAAAATAATCCTTCAAACCTCTGACATACACATTTCTTACAAAATTATTGAGATAAGTTCAACTACAAGTTAATTTTAAAAAATTCTAACTACCTCATTGATAATGGTAAAAAGAAGAGGGTTTTACTAAATGCCATTAAATAATTCTGTAAAGATTGATACTAATTAATTGATAAACACTCTATTTTCCAACAAGTTACTTATCTCCCTAAAGGGTCATAAACTTAGAGCTGAGAGCCACAGCTTAGGTAATTGTAAATTAGAAAGTTATAAAATGTTGTATCCATACTTACTTTTTTCAGCCCATTCCACCCCATCAAATGGCATCAAGTACAGTCCTTTTACCTTTTTTAAAAAAATTTGTTATTCAGTTACAAAATTTGTTATTCATTTGTTATTCAGTTGTCCCGCCTTTTTCCCCCTTGCTCACGCCAACCCCCTCCCTCCCAATCACTCCTCCCCCATCATCCATGCCCCTGAGTCCTCTATTCCTGTTCCTTTGCTTGCCCCCCACCACCCCTCTGGTCACTGACAGTTTGTTCTTTATTTCCAAGCCTCTGGTTTTATTTTGCTCATTTGTTTGTTTTATTGATTAGGTTCCACTTACAGGTGAGATCATATGGTATTTGTCTTTCACTGCCTGGCTTACTTCGCTTAGCATAATGCTCTCTAGTTCCACCCACGCTGTTGCAAAGAGTAGTACCTCCTTCTTTCTGTGTAGTTTTGTACCTTCTTTCTGTGTAGTTTTTGTAAAATGTACCAGTTTTTTGATCCACTCACGTACTGATGGGCACTTAGGTTGCTTCCAGCACTTGGCTATTGTAAATTGTGCTGCTATGAACATTGGGGTGCATAGGTTCTTTTGAATTGGTGATTCAGGACTCTTGGGGTATAATCCCAGCAATGGTATTGCTGGATTGAAAGGCAGTTCCATCTTTAGTTTTTTTAGGAAACCCTTTTACCTTTTAAATCTCTATCATCCCTTGTCGCAAATTCTGGCCAGCAGGATTCGTATGCCATGGCTGTGTGTAAATAATTTTACACATAATTTTATAATGGACTAGAAATTCCAGGACTACGCATCCCCTCCATTATCATCTTGGAGAGGCCCCGAACCTTGGGTCCAGGGGTTTTTATTGCTGTTCTCCGGGACATTACCTCAGAATGGTATTCATTAACCATGCATAGATTGTAGATTTGCTTTAGGTGGTAGGCAGCCCAGAAGGTACATCAAAAGGGTTATGCAAAGACAAGAGGTATGGCTGAACTTTGAAAGGATTAGCATTGGTCTAAGGAAGCTAGTTAAGCATTAGCATTTGTTCTTTTGATCCAGGGAGAGATTTTTAGCAAGAGCAAGGTTTTATTTTAAATCTAAGAAACATGCCAGCCTGATTTCCCCACAGGAAATTCTGCTTCCATGAACATGGGTCCATGCATACCGACTTATGTTCCACAAGAGACCGTGCTCTTATTAGACATGAAAACGTAGAGCTACAATTCCCCACTGTGGGAGCACGAAATTCCCTATAATCCCTCTTTCCTCTTTTCTTGCCTGAACTTCAGTAATAGGCTTCTAACTGGCCTCCATTCTTCAGTCTCACTGTCCCGCTAATCCTTCACATTGCTGCCAGAATATCTCCAAAAGCAAGTCCTACCATGTAGAGATTTTTTAAATCTTTAAATTACAGAATGAAATCTCCTAATGACTGCACATCTCCATAAACACCTTATTTCTTTCTATAGCTCATTATCATCATCATATTATTCATATTCCCTACCACAGTAACAACAAAAAATAAACATAAATAAGTAAAGCCTCGCCTCCCGTAAGCGTTTGCATCCTTCTCCTCCTACTTTACCCAATTCCTCCTGATTCTTTAGAATTCACCTCCACCTGATCCTCACTTCCAAACGTCTCCTACACAGACTGTCTTGTTTTCTGAGCAGCTAGAGTGCTTCTCATTTGTGAAAGTTCGTCTGTTTCTTCTTTTAGGCTACATTTTCCCTTAGGGCAGAGACTATCATTTATCACTACATCTAGACCCTAGCAAAGTGCCTGGCATGTGCTTATCAAATATGGAAAGCAGATCAGAAAAAAGTGATGACTGTAGTCTCCATGTACTTTCAGATTCATCATCTTGTTTGATCCCAGGAAGAGGTTTATGAGGCACACAGGATATTGTGAAGAACATATACATTTTATCGTGCGGCACAGCTTCCCATCCCTATTCTGAAAATCTGGGTGATTCTGGTTTATCAGATGAAACCCTGGGAAAAGAGAAAGCTGATGAAGTCTTACCCTTGCCACTGACAAGATCACCTTATGAGGGGATAAAACTGTGGGACATTTATACAGTGGAATGAATACTACTTGGCCATAAAAAAAGAAAAAGTTCACCCTCTGAGACAGTATGGATGGACCTGGAGAAAAGTATGCTAGGTGAAATAAGCCAGAGGAAGACAAATACCATATGATTTCACTTATATGTGGAATCTAGTGAACAAACTGAACTAATAAGGAAAATGGGGACAGACTCATAGATGAAGAGCAGGGTGACAGCTTGGGGTCGGGCAGAGGTTAAGGGTGGAGAGACTGAGCAAAGAGCAAAAAGGACTGATGGACAAGTGTGGTGATTGCTGGAGGAGGAGGGTAAAAGGGTCTAAATGGTAATGAAAAAAACCAATAAAGATTAAATTTAAAAAAGATCCCCTTATTTTCAGAGATTTATTACCAGCACCTATTTCCTTCCTAGATTTTTCCTATTAAACAAGACACTTACACCATAATGTACAAAAATCATTCTTATGTAGTCAAGAGGGTTTTTTTTCCCCCTCTTTTCAGCTGAAACCAAGTACTTGCTCCCGGAAGCTTTAATCTGTGTCAGCTCTAAGACTTAAAGAACTTCATTACTTCAAATCTCAAAATATTAGCCCTTGTAATTACATTTTTCCACTTCACTAGGAGCAAAAGCACTTTCAAACACTGCCTCTTCGCAACAAACACAGGACCGCCGTGATACTGTTGTGGTTGGGGCATCTGTGACATGAACGCTCCCAGGTCGCTGTTGGCAAATAGCAGGTGCTCTGGTGTACGGCTGCTTTCTGAGTAGGTGCGGCTCCATCTGTTCCATCAAATATGCAAAACTCACAGCTTCAAATACCACTCACAGCTCATGTGCGGTCACACTTTGCCAGCCTTCTGGCCCGCCCCTGGCTATGCTCTCCCCCGGGTAGCCTGTGTGTCTCTTGGTGAGACAGTCCAAGCCCCTGACCACCTGCTGCAAAAGAACTTATTTCAGGCCCATCCTCAAATCATAGCCAATTTGTCTTCTGTGCTTTCAGCCTGTGATTTCAGGTTGCACGGACGTCCACCACCAAAGCTGAGACTGCTGTTCCCAACTCCACACTATTCATTTCTTTTTCTGAGAAAACAGCTGTAACCCTGAAACAGGTGGCATTTAGAAGCAAGGGTGTTGGAATGAAATGTTTATAATTGCAATTTTAAAAACTCTCAATATCTAATAGAGGACAAAATTATGGAAAGCTATCATTAAATGTTATACAACCAGTATAAATGATGAGCATACTCCACACAGATAATAGAAAAACAGTAAAAATAAAAATATTAGGTGAAAAAATACCTCAGTGCCAAAAAGTATATGGTACATTTTTAAGCCATTTAAGTGAGGACCAGTTGGACAGTGCAATTGCCCAGAGAATTCTAAAAAGTTATTTCTAATGTTTGTTAAATTGTTAGGGTAATTGCAGTTAAAATCCCTTCCCTCTCCCTGAATTTGGATCAGTTTACCAATCTCTCTTTCAGACACACATGACCATATCTGATATAGACATATTAAAGAAAAGAAAAACATGCTAATTGGTTGCTGTGAGGGCATCGGGCCTGAAATTTGAAAATTTTTTTTTATAAAATACTTTGTGCCTTTCAGTATTTTTGCCTGATGCGTATTACCAATTTTGATTTCTTTTTAAACGTGCAAGGCAACACAAGGTTCTTGAACATTCAATCCACTTTCTCCTGCTTGCCATTTTGTGAACAGGCCAAGTACGGTCTTTCCTCATGGTCTTTGCGCCTGCTCCCTGTGCCAGGAATGTTCGAGATGTTCAAGTGGTTACTGATCTGCCACGCCAGGCCTCTGTGTACATATTCTCTAATCACTTAGAAAGAGACACCCCCTCCCCTAGTTAAAATAAACACACCACCCAAAATTATGCCTTTTCTATCCCTTTACCATGTTTTATTTTCTCTTATAACATGTATTGCCATCTGAAATTAAATTTCACACTTGTTTACATATTTGTTCTCTATATTCACTTACTAAAATAGAAGCTCACTGGGACTAGAGTCTTTCATTCATTTGTTCCTCCTAGCCAGCAGCACAGTGCCTGGCACAGACCTAGGCTCAATATGTACTTGAGTCAAGTATAAATAATTTGAAAGGTGCGGTGGGGCTGAGAAGTTATTTACACAGCACTGATATATGCCGTGGTTTCTCATCTTGGGGGCACCATCTACTTCCTGGGGGGAAGAAATCTGTAAGCCTCCCTTCCTCTTTCTGAAAGATCCACATATAAACATACAATACGACCTCAGGCTGGAAGTTCAAGGAAGTTAGAACTATGCACTCTTTCATCAATCTAAAGGAAGCTGTTTAGCCTAAATGCCATCCAGTCACCTCAATGAAGATGACTCAAAAGATACAGAGGAACAAACAAAAACAAAGCATGCCTACTGCTGAACTCAGACACAAACCTGTTCATTCCGAGGTGTCCCTCCCAAAAGGAGTCCCGTCTTCTACCATCTCAAACTCATACGCCCACATTATTAAATAGCACTCATGCACCTTTACATTTGGCTTTCAGTTTACTCTCAAGTCAAGTGAAGAAAATGGGGGAAAAAGACAAAACATATGCTAAGGCCCGAAAACACACTCTAGTTATACACTTTTTCCTTTCAAGGGTAAAAATTTTATTTTCGATGAACTTCATGCTGCACATTTTCAAAGAGAGTCACATAAGAAAGCAAAAATGTTATCCTCCCCTCATCCTAGAAATAAATAAGCAGGGCATAAAATTCCTTTTTCAATCACGATACTTGAAAGTTTAGCACCAGCATCCAAAATGAACAGAAAAGGGAAAAAAAAGCATTTACTATATATATTTCAGATTTCTTTGGGGTTTTCCCCATGTGGTATTAATATTTCTTCTTTCAATTCGTATCACCAAAACAGTAAAACCAGGAAAAAAATATAAACCTAGTGGGTGCTGAAACTGGGGAGGTGCTCTCTTGTCCTCTGTGCAGGCATTCCGGGAAAAACTGCTGGAAACATTGGCTGACTTTCTCCTTTTGCGCTTGTTTGTTTTGTAAAGAATCATTGTAAACATTCCAATGTCCACATTTTGGTTATTAGACTTCCACTTTATTGCTTGGATGTTTCTTTGGTGTTGGTAAGGCCATGGTCTGCTTTTATTTCTTGAATGGTCATTAATTCTTTAGGTCACCTGGAAAAAATTAAAATCAAACTTATAAAGAATGGCAGAACAACCAGGAGTTAAAGAATACGAAGACAAAAATACTATTCATGTATTTCAAAATACACTATTTTAAAAGCTCTAAACAAAATCTACACGTGTATCTTTCTCAACACTTGTGCATCATTCTCATTATGCACTGATTTAACGGAAGCTGTTTTGCATGAACTATTGTTATAAACCGGAACAGTCGGTACATAAAAGTGAAACCACAATGAAGGCAACCTGTGCAAAGAGGTTATTCTTCACCGCTCCCTGTTCAACGATTTCATAAGTGGTATCTCACTAACATGTGCGAGGACCTCAGTGGCTAAGGTTAGTGAGGGTTCGCGCTCTACCAGCAGCAGCCATCACTGAGGCAGAGGGTAAATGAATGAAGTGCTCAAGGTCACCTGGCAAACGAGCAGCAGGCCCTGCACTGGGGACGCGGACGCCCTGGCCGGTGCACCCTGTACTGTGCTGCCTCCAAATCCGTGTTCCTCATCAAAGGGGAAAAGGAACGAAAAAAACCAGTCCAGTTTTTTCTACAAATCAGTCTCCAGTTATTAAAATGAGGCCTGGTCAGGCACTTTAAAATTATCAAACTGGCCACTAGGTGTCACAAAAGAAAAACTTTCAAGTGTTCTTACCTGGTATTACCAGGTTAATACTGTAATAATTAAACACTGTCCGTCTAGAAAAAAGAATTGGACTCTCATGAACTGTCTGAATGTTTATGCACACAAAGCCTAGCAAAAAAAAAAAAAAAAAGTCAATCTCAGAGAGATTTAACCACCAAAACCGCTTTCTTCAAAATCCCAATGGAGATGAGGAAGGGTCCCGGTGAAGCACAGAGCTCCTGTAGACTGATTTGTGCTACTGCTGAGCCATCACTGACATTTAGAAGAAAACATGAACTGAGGCCTGGGGGACCCACACTCTTACCTGCCGATGGTGAAGGTGCCTGGGGAGCCTGGTGTTACTCAGCACTGCTCTGCTCGGTGGCTGGAGCAGGGTTCTCAGGTGGCACTTCACCTGCCTTGGTCTGCAACACAAAACAGAACCACACACCAAAGATGAGTCAATTCAGGCGACACTGGGAAGTTCAAGACTAAAAGGCCTCAAAAGTTGGAATCTTCGTGCCTATGAAGGCAAATCACTGTGCAAAATGTTATCTATTCTCAAATAAAAGCCAAAAATTAGTACCATAGAAGAATGGCTTCCAAATAGCAACTAAATATCACCACTCTCCATAACAAAAAGCCTATGGCAATGGGATTATACTTTCCCCACACTTAGAAGCAGGTTCCTCTCTGTAAAAGCTGTCCTATATTTGGACAGCCCTAAACAGATTATTAGCTCCAAATCCCCACAGTATGGATAATTCTTTCGGAGAATTTGATTTAGTTAAATTCAAATATTTGGTTCATATTGAGTACAGGACATACTCTCTATATATACATACAGACCTTAAGTATAATGTTAATATACATATAAATGTATATAAAACATCTGAATATACCCTATATTACTTGTAAGTATACATGGTCTTTATACTATTACATATAAATATGTATAGTTGTGTCAGTTATTAGACTGTACACCACTCCTAGAATAGAACGCTAAGTGTGGCGTGATTAGGGCTGATCTGGCGCGGCCCCCACCGGCTGCCTGGATTTACCTCTTTGCCGTCTTGTGAAGGAGCATTCGGAGGGCGGGGGCGGCGCCGATAGTTGTACGGGCGCCGGTACCCACGGCGAGCAGAGGGCTGGTTTGGACCAGTGGCCGCTTGCTGATTTTCTTTATCTTCGGCCTCTCCCACAGCTGGGGCAGGTCGCGGGCGAGGGGGCCCCCTAGAACAGAGAGCACAAAACAAAAAGAGAAGAACGCCATGTGGCAGGCAGGGGTCCTCAAGAACATAGGCTTTAGTCATTTTTTTCAAGATTAAAAAGTCAAGTGATCGGGCGCTTGTTGCTAGAATTATGCACAGGCTAATGCAGCAAATGGAACACAGTTTTGGTGAAAAAACAAAGCAATTTTCCCATCATTTTCTCCCTTCATCTGAATATCTATTTTTGTGAAAAAACATGTGCTGAGCACGTACTATGCTCCTGCCAGTCACTCTGATGGGCACCGAGGACAGGAAAGCACAGAAAAGCGGTCTGGCATCGGCCCTCCAGGAACAGAGTGCAGAGGAGGCTAAGATTAAACGTATGTGCCAGAGCCTGTGCTGGGGAGTTTTTGTGTTAAACCATTTAATTTCAATACCACCTCAGTGACTTAGATTTATAGTGAGAAATCCAAGTGGTTCAGAGAGAATAAATACTGTCTGAGTTTCACGGGACTGCTGGTTTCATAGGTCCGAAAGGTCCGCCACACCTTTGCCAGGATGACACCACTAGGAACTGGCAGAGCTGGGGTCCACTTACTGTCCTGTGCCCTCGATTTCTATTAAGACATTTCTATGAAGTCACTTTTATTTGAAAGTCCTTAGTAATTAATCATTAGAGTGATTACATCTAAAACTGGAGTGAATCTTGGGAGGAAAAAGGATACAAAGGGGTACAAATCCTTTCCCTAAATAACACATTTACACTCCCTTCAATGAACACACATCGCTAAACTTCAAGGTGTTATATGTAGCATTCAGGAATGAAGTTTTGTTTTGTTTTGTTTTTTTCAGTTTTGATTTTTTTTTCTTTTACTTACCTCAAGGATAGGGTAAATAAACAGTAAGGCTTATAATACAAAAAGTTGAAAAAGGATCTTAGGGGGTCTAGCTCCATTTGGAGTCTTCACAGGGATAAAGAACAAATAAACCAACCCACTCCACTAATATTAACATCACAGGTAGTAATAATATTTAATATTTACTCACTCAATAAATACTTAATAGATATTTAATAGTATTATTGTTATTAATAGGGAACTATTTCTATTAATATTTCCCTGATATTAATATTAAGTATTTATTGAGTGATTACTATACCAGGCACGGTACTAATTATCTTGGATGCATTATACAGTTCAACCTACGGACAACTGTAGAACATTCCTCAGTGTCCATTTTATAGACCCAGTGACTGGCTTTAAGAATTCACGAACCTGCCAAAGGCATTACAGCTACTAAGGGCAGGACAGGAATTTAAATAGGCTATTTGATCTATCTCCTGATTTAACCTGTATACTAGACTGGCTCCGTTAACAGACTGTTCGGAATCCCAAATATCTCTGGCACTCGTTTTTCCTCTATTTGTAGCACTACCATTGAATTACCCATCAATTAATTTCTGCTTATTTCATTAAAAATAAAAAAGCATTAAATTATATCATGAGAAAGTTATCGAATACAAATAACGCTGTGGTACAAAAAAAAACCCCTAAAAATTCTAATTGCCTAAGTAGGGGAAACATGTCACAGGCCATCTGAAAACATACGCAGCAGAGTCCCACCCAAACCTGGACACACAGTCAAAGCAGCCACATCTTCGATGTCACAATAAATCCACAAAACAAGAGCCACAATATCCTCGTCCACTCTGCCGCTGGTCACGAGTCCAAGGAAAATGCCACACACCTGCGGTACCTGGGACGGTAGGTTGGATTTCGGTGAACCGGCCCCTGAAGCTGCGCTCCCTCTGGGACACCGTCCTTCATCTCTCCGATCTCACCGGCCTAGAAGAGAACAGGGCTGGAAATGAGCGTCATGCTACAGGCTGTAGGAGACACAGAGCATACAGTTGCATTCAGGGATTTTTTGAAAAGTAAAAAATAAAATGCTTCCTTAAAAAGCTGGGAACTCCCAATAAACAGTGAGCTATTTACTGACTGGATCTTTGGGAATGATAGAAAAGAAAGAAAAACTCGCTCCCGCTAGGAGAGTCTTCTGCCTTGTTCCAGAGTAGCTAATTTTATTTCATGATGTTCATTTAACATTTTGAAGCGCTGTGTGTATCTTTTGAGAGAAAACCTACAGTATGCAAGGAAATGCACTGTTATGCTGCATGTGAGCAATGAAACTCTTCAATCTTTTCAAACTCAGACCCACTAACTCTGCACACCGGTGTCCCTTCAGTATTTAACGGTTTCTACATCAAAGCACCTCCCACACCGCTTAACCGCACCTCCACCTCCGATGCCTTCCTTTCAAACTTCTTCCCTGTATCTGTCTGCACTGCTTATTTACGTGTAACACTTTAAAAAGTAAAATATACTTTCTTGATGATAAATTTATTTTAAACCTTGGGAATAAAATGATTTTACTGTAGAACTTCCAGGGGAAGAAAGAATAACTAAAGACACAAACAAAAACAGTAAGCCCACCAACGACCTCTCAAATCCTTTACAACAGAGCCACACTCTCAACCTGCTTTCCCCCCTCGAAACTACCTTCCCTTCCTTCTCCAGATTTCACTAAGATTTCTGCAATCAGAAAATATTTTCTTCAGGTTACCAAGCCATCTACATTTGCATTGTCTTCTCTCTCATTACACTGGGTAAGTGGGTGAAGCTCACAACCAAAGCCAACCCGTCTCTCTTGCCTTCTAGAAGAGCTTACTCTTTGTTCCCCTTCACGGAGCATTTCCCCCCTTGCTACGCCATCACTTCCATCCAGGCACGTCAGCATGCTGAAGTCACAGCCACCGTTTTCAAGCATTTCATTTTGAAATAATCACACACAGGAAAGTTGGATGTACAGAATCTAATCCTCAGACTCCATTCAAGTCTCACCCATAATGTCCTTTACAGCAAAAATGAACAAACAAACAAACAAACACCACTTAGAACCATGCAGTGAACTTGGTCGTCTCTCTTTCTGACACAGTCCTTCAATCTCTACTTGGTTTCCATGACCAGGACACTTTTGAAGATCACAGCCTGGAGGGGGGAGGGTGGGCGGGCAGGGGAAGATTACAGGCCAGATATTTTAAAATACCCCTCAGTGCGGCCGCTTGGTGTTTCCCATGCTTTCGTGTACGTGTGGATGGCAGCGAAGCCACGGAAGTGACAGTCCATCCGCCTCACTGCATTCCGTCAGTCAGGTGGAGTACGGCTTCAGTCCGCACCGAGTGACAGTGCTCGCGTGGAGCAGTAGTTAAGGTGCTTTACTCTCTTCCCCTTTGTAATTCAGGAGGATTTTGAAGACGTACTTTCAAAGTCTGTAAATGTTTGATTTCTCATCAGATTTTCCATACATTCATTCATTCATTCATTCATTCATTTGTGACTGTACAGACTCACGGTTTTCTATTTTATTCAATGAGTTATAATCTGCTACTGTTACTACTGGCCAATGGGAAGCCGTTCAAGTGGGCCCATGTCCTTCTGACACGCCTCCAACATTCTTTGTGTACTTCCTTGCTTTCTGGCACAACAAGATGTTTCAAGTGCATATTGTACTTTCTCTGGTCCAGATCAGAAATCAGCCATTTCTCCAAAGGAACTTCCTTTTAGTGGAGAATGGTATTTAGAAAGCCCAGTGTTATCAAGGTGTCACTGATTTCAGGCCATTTCAGTGAATAGAAATAAGGAACACACACACACATGCACACACTATAAACCACACACATATAAATGAGTGTATGTTGGGGGGGCCTTAGATCTGCCCATCTAACGACATTATGAGCAAGTTGTTGGCGAGGGCAGGGGTAACGGGAACCAGCACAGAACTCACTCAATGTAAAAACAAAATCAAATCAAACCGGAACCTTGCCCTACCCTCATTCTCCTTCAGACACTGCTCCGTGTCTTTGGGCTCCTTTACAGACACATATACCGAAGGAAACCCATCACCATTAGCACAGAAACCTCCTCCTGGAAGGGGAAGAAAATACTCTTCTTCCCCTGCCTTGGCGCGCTCTTGAATTCATCCTAATCATATTTTTGTCCTTACGATACCACTAGCCTCCACGTGACCAAACCCAGTAATCAGTTCTCATCCTAACGCCCTCTCCTTTTCCGCAGCATTTCACACGGCATTTCCTTCTCAAAACGTAGTTTTTTCTACCTGTCCCTTCTCACTGCCATTTGTCAGACTCCCCATCTTCCTAATCTTTAGTTGTTGGTGTGCCCCAGAACCCCATCCCAGGGTCAATTCTCTGCCTCGCTCATCTTATAGTTCGTCTCACCCTACACCGTGCCTTTCGCCATGTGTCCCTGTCTCCGAGGTTCTATCCACAATCTCATCTGTCCCCTCAGGTTCCCTTCGGCCTCTGTACTTGCCATTCCCTTCGCCATGCGTGCCCTTCCCAGAACCCGAGTAACTCACTCCCTTGCTTCCTTGGGTCTCTTCTCAAATACAGCACCAAAGACGTTGCCAGCCACCTTACCTAAAATGACACCTTCTTAACTCATGCCACTTTCTACCTCTCGACTCTACTTTATTTATTAATTAATTTCTTTATTTATTTTGCCTACCTGGCATCTCCACTTGGACGCAAAATGTAATACAGGGAAAAGACCTCCAAATAATTTCCACCTCCCCCCTAAATCTAATCTTTCTTCAGTCTTCCTACATTTGTTTAAATTAAAAAACAAAACAAAACAAAAAAAGAGGTATCCTTTCCTCCTCGCATCACACAGTCACGCCAGTACCAAATGCCGCCACTCCGATGTTGAAAACGCTTCCTGAATCTGACCACTTACCACACCCCCACTGCCAGCCCTCTAAGCCAGGCCAGGACCCCGATCATCTCCCTACAGGGAGGTTTTAGTTAACTTATCTGCCCGCTTGCTGCCTCCTGTAGTCCAGCCTCTAAAAACAGCACAATGATCTCTTAAACGTTTCTTCCCTGCGCAGATTCCTTTACTCCTTTATATACATTTAGAGTATGTCAACAGTCCCTATCGTGGTCTGCGGGCCTGTCTGGTCTGCTCTAAAACCTCCCCCTACTCCCACCTGCTAGCCCTCTCCTCTCCACTCACAGCCTCCCAACCACACTGGCCTCCCTGTAGTTGTCTGAACAAGCAGAGCTGCTTCTGTCTCAGGAACTTTAATTAGGAGGGAAAAAAAAGGACAGACAGAAAGAACAATGAACTTGACTAGAGAATGAGAGTGGAAGTAGAATGAGAGAAGGGGAAAAGTAGATGGAAGCTCCAGCACTTCTTGCCCATGTAACCTCAGGTAAAAACTGTTAACTTTTCAAAATACCCAAATCCCTTCATTTGTAACGATGACAGTACGGAACCCACTGCCGCCTCCATGAAGCTGCAGGGAAGCTGACGGAGGACCTGGCAGATGCCAAACAACATGGCTCCCTCTCCTCGCTCACACGTTTCTTTTCTCAAAGACTGCAAGTCATTGACACTAGCCCAGTAACCAGTTCTACTTAATTTCAAACACAGGGAATTGCTTTCTTTAAAAAATGGAGGTCGTTTGGTCATGGTCTATGCTATATTGTGTCCTTTGTACATAAGGGAAATACTATCGGCCTGTATATTACCTTTTTTTTCCCCATTGTATCCAATGAATTTCACAGTTTTGAATACAGTAGAAAATTTGGGAAGACTTTTCTATCGAACTCAATAATTTTTACTACCTAGAGATCTCTCTCTATAATTTTAAGTCATTACACTGACACCCTTGAAGTTTACATGGAAGTTTTAGGAATCTTCACTTGATGATATTGGTTAACTTAGGCTGACCTCTGACCGCGTGAACATGCAAACATGAGGTGCATTAGAAAGAGTCTAAGGAAAACTACTGAAGGGGTCTATTCTAACTTTTACTTGAGAAATGGAATGGGTCAGAAATCCAGCCCAAGTTAAAACCACCACCTGCAGTTATCAGAATTAGCACATATTTTTAAAATTAGTTTTCAACCAGCTTCTGCGAAGGATGTTCTACAGTAATCAGGGGTGTCCCAACCTGTGGCCCGCAGGCTGCAGGCAACTCAGGATGGCTGTGAATGCCGCCCACCACAAACTTGTAAATTTACTTAAAACATGATGAGATTTGTGTGTGTGTGAGTATATGCCGCAGTGTATTTAATGTGTGGCCCAAGATGATTCTTCTTCTTCCAGTGTGACCCAGAGATGCCAAAAGGTTGGACACCCCTGTTACATGGTACTAAATAATCGCTTTGCTCTCAACTTCAAGTCCTAAGGTGAAATATACTTTATTTCAAACAATACAAAAAAGAGTCATCGTGTCCTCAAAAAATGACGTGTGTGTGCTAAATACCACAAATGATTATTTCAGGAAGGTACTCCTAACACTCTAAAAATAACCGTGTGTTACAATCTCACTGCCTCTTCCTGTCCTCATTTCCTAGAAGCCCGAAGCGCCGCCCCGAAGAAACCTACTATGCCCCGTGCACCCAATCACTCCAAGTGCGTGAGTCTGCTTGTTATTTTTAGCACACGGGTCAGGGACAGCTGTTAAAGAGTGGAAGGATAAAAACAAGAAGCCGTGTAGAAAGAACACCGTCATGCATGATGGGATCGGAGAAGGGTAGCAAAGAAGAGACTGAACATGATGTTCAGTCAAAACACTTAGTGGCAAAACAACCCAAGGACACCAAGGGGAAACATTTGTAGCTAGTGATAATAAAAGTGATGTCCTATCCTGAGCTTCCCAAGTTTCTGGAGACTGAAAAGTTGGTGTAAGGCTTGTTAATTACAGGCCAAGTTCACAACAGCTGTATCAATACTTTGTAGTAAAAAAAAAAAGGGGAATCAGCCAACCGTCAACAATCTCTACTCTCTGGTAGGGCTTCCTAGCAGTCAACACCACCCGGCTAAAGTAAGGACTTTAGAGGTGCTCGCTATCCTGAGGCACTGTGTGCAAGTCTTTACCCATGACTGAGTCATCATAAACCCCAAAGTAGAGGTATGTTATTAAAGCCATTTAATGGATGAACAAGGTAATCTCTTTAAAGCTTGGTTTTCTCAAAAGCTCCCAGATAATAAGTAGCAGAGACAAGATTCAAATCCAGGCCTGTCTGACTGACTTCAGAGTTTAAGCTCGGAAGCATATATTGTCTCTTGACTTTTATTCTTCCATAAACTAGAAAGGGCGCCCTCCCCATCAGGATCCGCAATGGCGGGCATGGCTCCGGTGGCTGTGCTCTCGGAAGTGTTGCTAGAACGAAAGACCTGAGGCCTGGCCTCAGCTTTTGTAGCACAAAGAAGCCCCAAGCAAGGTTTTGTTTCCAGCGGCTGGTGGTGGAGGAGGAGGAGGAGGAGGAAGAGGCAGAGGAAGGACGGAGGGGTGAGGGCTGCTGTAGAGAAGTCCCAGGTGCAATTTTACCTGCATTCTGTTGGGATGGGGAAAGACCCTGGAGCGGCGGTCAGAGGTCTGTCCCACGTGGTAAGGCGGGAACCGCCGCAGGTACTGAGGGCGGTACTGAGGGCGGTACTGGGGGCGGCGCAGCCGACTCCGGGCCCCAGAGAACTGCCCGTCAGCGGCAGGGGGCTCGAATCCTTCACTGCTGCCGCTCCCTTCCTCCTCCTCCTCCCCAGCGTACTAGCGAAGCAAAGAAACAGAGGTTCAGAAGAAGTTGCAGCAAGGAAAGAACCAAAGAACACCATTTAGGATGAACATCACCAAAAGAAAAAAAAATCTCCTTCTCAAAAGGAATAATGATCCTTTTTTATACAGACAAAATGCATTTAACCCAGATGATCATGTGATTACCTGGGATAAACTACATTAAGATTAAAGGAGATCTATGCAGATAAAATACCAAGAAGCAGAAAAGCAAAAGCAACCAATCTATTTAATCTTAAGTCATCTAACCAACCACCCAAACAGCATTTACAATGTTTATATATTTACAATGTTTATAATATTTAGCCCAGCCAAAGGTGTGTCTCCCAACTTCTGCCACCCACTGGGACAAAGTCAGGGCAGTCAAGAAAAAATAGCTTCATAGTGTTATCAAGGGTCCCACACAGTCTGCTTCCCGCAGCTGCTTTCAAGGTGTGGGCGGGGCCTCCGAACCCTTCGGGGTGCGCGTTATGGAGGTCTAACTACTCTCATAGTTCTATGGAGATGCTATTCGCCTGCTCCCATCTCATGGGTGTGTGAGGGGGTCTCACAGGGCTACAGTGACATGTGGCCTCTCCGCAGACTGAATGCAGGAGATGGGCAGATCCAGCTGTCTTCTATTAAACCAAACATAAGAGATTTGCAAATATATCAAGCAATGCCACTCTTCTCAAATCAATTTAAAAATATATAGTTTTCATTAAAATGTTATTTATATTTACATGTGTAATGAGTTTGTTTTACATCAATTGAATATTTTTTAAACGTCTGCTTTAATTTCTAATATAATAAACTGTAATAAACAAAGACTCTGGGATCCTCAATAATATTTAAGCATACAAACAGGTTCAAAAACCAAAAGGTCTGGGAACCACTAACTTATGGCATGATATTCTTTATTTGCTTAGTAATACAGTTTTCATTGCATTTTATCAGATGGTAGTAAGTAATATATAGAGGTAGTTTCTAAATATAGGCCTTACTAACAAAAGGAATTACTGACTCATTTTATACTTTTTCCATACCATATAGTAGTACTTTATACTTAAAAATAAAAACAAACAGCCAAACATCCCTCAAAGAATTTATTTCAAGTCTTACTTTAAAAGGGGATGTGCAAATTGCCAAATGTAGTTTTAAGGTAAGTAAATACAGTTAATAAAAATAAATAAATCAGCCCTGGCTGGGTGGCTCAGTTGGTTAGAGCACCACCCTGACACACCAAGGTTGAGGGTTGGATCCCCAGTCAGGGCACATAGAAGAATCAACCAATGAATGCATAAATAAATGGAACGAAAGATCTATGTTTCGCTCCCTCTCTCCAACTAAAAACTAACAACAAAATCATGACCCATTTCTTTTGGAGGGGGGAGGATATTTAAGATTCAGAACCCTCGTGACCAAGCCCACATGGGCAACCACATTCCCCAGTAGGGAAACCTTTGCTAAAAGGCTGAGCTAGTCAAATTTCAGCCCAGCCAAGCCATTCTACTCTCCGTGAAACCTGTTTCAGGTATGACCCCGTTACATAAAGACACAGGAGCATAGAAAATGTTCACCAAAAGATGAAGTGTGAGACTTTGTAAACTGTTTTCCTTTTTAGGCTTTTCCATATCTTTTTGAGTTGCAGACAACCAAATCTTGCATTTTTACAAAATAAAAATAATGGCAGCACCATTGGCAAACAGACTTTTGAGCTGTAAGGCCTTAAAAACATTACAACAGAAAACCTTTATGTATACTTTCAGAATTGACATTTCTAAATACCTTTTACATGCATGACTTCACAATTTCCAGCTGAGGTGAAAAGTCTTTTAAAGGGAAATTTTTCACTAAAGGTTTCCTATCATTTTTACTTCTGAGTTAACCTAGGAATCAACGTAATCACAAATGGAGCTCAGTGACACCGATGGACTTCAAGTTAATCTGACATGGTAAATGCTGTGGTAGCTCATTCCCACCTCCATCCCCTGCACAGCTTCTTATTAAAAATCAAACAGAATAAGCAAAACATGGATAAGAAAAATACAGAAACAGAACAAGATGTCATAAACAATATGATAAAAATCAATCTGGGCAGGGTATGAAGACGAGAGAATGAAGAGGGAAAGCATTCTGCTAAGCACAAAGATGTAAATCTATCAAATGCATGGAGATAAATCACTCTCAATCTGCAGGTATTGAGTTCTGGTGAGATTTTTCCAGTTTTCCTTGGATGACTGACCCAATCCCAGGCTCCCAAAGCATCTTGGGTTTTATTCTATGGGGCCAATCCCAGGCACTAAGTCTAGAAACATCAAAAACTGATTAAGATCTATAGAATCCTCATGACCACAAATGAAAGGGATTCTGTTTGGGTGCTTTGATAGTATTACATTGAACCTCCTAACATAGCTCTAGCAAGACTTGGTTATAAACCCTTTCACCTGGATTGGTAGAAATCAAAAGAACTAAAAATCCGACACCACCTAGTATGGCTCAGTTGGTTGGGCAACAGCCTGTAAAACGTAAGGTCGCTGGTTCGAGTCCTGGTCAGGGAACATGCTGGGTTACAGGCCCAGTCCCCAGTCAAGGTGCATGTGAGAGACAATTTATCAGTATTTCTCACCCCCTCTCTTCCTCCCTTCCCCTCTCTCTAAAATAAATGAATGAATATACATGCATACAGAAATATTCTTAAAAAACTAAAAATCCAGCATTACTTACTACTCTGCTTTAAAATAAAATAAATGTTATGCTAAATAAAACAGCCCCTTACTTGAGGTAAATGTAATATTTCGGTGGCTAGCACTGTTTATTGCCTATTCCCAAGCTTTTCCCCATTCTTCCTAGCCAACCAAATGCTGATTTTCCTAGAGGTCAACAATGCCAGTGCCAAGGGATGAACGACAGGTTTGAGCCAGTCGTGGAGAACCCACTCCCCTGTACTAGTGAATGCCCTAAGACTATGTTCTGGCCCAATGAAGAGACTGCCTTTTTGACTACCTTGGCACAGCCTACCTTAATTAAGCTTTCTTGTTACAAGATAACAAAATGTCTATTACTTGCAGCCAAGTATATACAAACTGACACAATGTTTTAATGGCAAGTTTCTAGTGAGACTAGTGGCTATGGATAAATTCTAGGCACTAAAAGTTTCCCATTAAAAAAAAGAAAGAAAGAAACCATTCTGTATCTCCAGGAGAAGATACAGTATTTACCAGCTCTAAGTATGGACACTTAATTTTAGATGTGAACATTTTTTCAATCACTGATTCGGAAGACAGAGCAACATACACTGCGGGGAGGTCCACGGCGTCTGCCGTAGTAGCCGCGTCGGTAACGGCGCCGGTCTGCGGCGTAGCGGCTCCCTTCCACGGGAACTCCATCGGGGCCAGTCACGTTGGCTGCTTCCGCACCCTGACACGAGAAAGAAGAAAAGCCTCAAAATGTAAAAGACACCAAACCCCCCAAAAGAGCCGTAAACAACCAGAGTGTTAAAGACGGGCAATTCCCGTGGCTGGACCTCAAAAATACACCCACGTTTTAATAAGGTGAGCAAGGTATTTGATGTCCTGATTGAAATGTATACAGCTTGTTTGTTCGTGCAGCCCAAGCTCTGCCTCCTTGCTTGGTCTTACCACGTCCAAAAGCGATATACACCTCTTTGAAGCAGAAACTGGTAAATATAATACAATGGAAAAAGAAGTAATGCAAGACCAAGAAGGATATTCCTCAGTGGAAAATAACTGAGACAACGGCATCTTCCCGGAAAATGTTGACGGCTACATTACTCTCAGAGGCACCAAGGGCATCCCTAATCACGGGCTCACGCGGCTCTGTCCAGCAATGACCCAGAGTGAAACTTGGCAGCGACAGGAGCGAAGGACCCTGGGGCTAGCAAGACAGAGCTTCCACATGCACCGCCCCTCTTTAGACCCTCCTCTTATCCTTGAAGCAGACCTGGCGTTCTTATTCTCATAGGAGCAAATGGATTAAATGCTTCAAACGTACCAAAAAATTCAAAGAAGACTCAAAGGAGTATACTTCACACCCTGTATCAATTTGTAAAACCTCAAGTTCTGAAAACATAGAGGTGAAATACACAGCAAAACATACAGAGGTCAAATTAACCTGACAAAACAAGATACCGGAGATCATTACAGACCAGCATTTGCTGCTGGAGGATTTGAATCTCCAAGAGATGTGCAAGATACCCTGCGGATCGCATCGGTACAGACATCATTTAAATTACTATATTAAATGACATAAAGCATTTTTCTTTTAAAACACAACAGCTTGGGAGCCACTCAGAATATGGACTACAAAATGGTAGCGGGGTGTGGGTGTGCCAAGCACGTGCACGGGAGCTAACCAGTCACTCGCTAAGTGTACAATTCAGCGGCCACAATTAACTGCCACGATGGCTGCACCATATATGGTTTTAAAACGTTTGCTTACTGCTATGTTGTCCTACTGCCACCTGTAGTCCACTGCTGACTGAAAACAAAACACTAGGGACATTGCTAATACTGGAATTAAATATATAACAGCATTAAAAACAATCCGGAGATACGTTCTAGATGATCGATCAGCTTCATCTGAACAAAGCTGTTACACAGTCCATTAAGAAGCTTAGGAAGCCCTTGGCTTTCCAAAATCCAAGCCAAAAACACAATGATTACACTCTATTTGAATCTTCTTTTATTGAGATTAAAACATTCTCCACTGTGTGTTACTGATATTATTAAAAATCACAGCCTGAAAGTTTTATTTGTACATAACAAGTTAAATTTTAATCTACTTAAAATAAAATGTCATTTTAAATCTTGAAAAATTAGCTCTTCTTTCCATACTTAAATAGGGCTTATCATTTATTAAATGAGACACTAAGTTGTCTTTCGTAATATAGGTCAAAAAATGTTTATGACATCCAATATCAAAACTATTTCTACTTAGAAGTCACTTCTTCCTGTCATACAAAAACAAAGTGGTATGCATTCATGAGGGGCTGACAGACCCCTGACTCTGCAGGAGAACGAAGCGCCGGCACACGCTGCCCCCCAGGCACGACCTGCTCTCACCTTCTCTCCCTCAACCACATCGAACTCTACAGTTTCTCCATCTCCTACGCTGCGCAGGTATTTCCGTGGGTTGTTCTTCTTGATGGCTGTCTGCAAAGACAAGAGAAAATACGAACTGAAGTTTATGTCAATACTGGTAACCTTACATTGCTTTCAAGTTTACTGGGGACACCAAAGAGACTGTTGACCTATTGTTATTCGTGCTTTTTAAATTTATCATTCTCCTACTAACATGAATCTCCGAAAGAGAACAAGCAATATACACTATCGACACTGCTCCACATTACTTTCGTGATTGACGTCATCCTTCAAAATCCATCTCAGCAGGCAGGTTACACAGAACGTGCAGTTACACTTCTGTCCACAGCCCGGTTACCTAGTCCTGATACGGTTTATCAGTGCCCTTGAACAAGTCTTCGTCTGAGATTCAGACTGCAGCTCCATCAGCGGGGGTCGGGGGTGTCTTTGTGAAATCTCACACACACACACACACACACACACATACACACACACACACACACGCACACGTTAGGTATAAAGATTTCTGCAGACAAGAGAAAGTGCTTACCTCAAAAGGTATTAAAGAATGTGTGAAGGGGAGGAGGGATGGCGAAGAAAAAGGAATCAGAAAATGCCAAGGGGTATTTCTGAGAGAATATACAAAACTACTTCAGGAGCCAGAACATTACTAATAATCTGGCTTATCTCCCACCCCAGCACCCATTTTATGGATGAGGAAACAGGAGGCTGCAAGAGATGTGTATCTGAGGCCATGTTAAAGATGTCGGCGGGGGGTGGGGGGGAGATTCACATCCCTGTACTGAGTCTACATATTCATTCAATGTTTTTCCCATCACACCATGCTCTGTTCCTGACAATACATTAAAGGGTTAATGAAGATGTTCTCCTGCATTAGACATCTGCATCTAAATATCTGCCTACAACTAGACCTTTCTTCTTCAATCCATAGAAGGAAGTGGAATCATTCCTGCAATGAATTTCCATTTCTTTAGCTGGTATCTCTAAATAGTTAAAGGGGCTCTGAGTTTCTATGGAATTAGGTCAACCTTATTTTATAAAGCGATTAGGCCTGTATAATCTAGCCCTTCCCTTACTCTGAGTAGGAGGAAGGAAAAAAAAAAATAAAAGAATGAGCCAATAGAGCCGAGACTTCACCCACAGAGGAAAAAGGCAGCTCAGGACAGGATATACGCGCACACAGCTTGAGCGTTCAGCCATTCCAAAGCCAGCCCCTCCCTGCCGGCTCCTTCGCTTTTTCCTGTTAAACTGGGCAGGCCTCAACACAGTGAGGTGACTCACCCCACAGCCGCACAGGGACTGGAATCAGGTCACACACTCGCTCGCAGGCTAACAAAGCCGGCCACCAGCGCAGACACTCGTGAGGCCCTTGTACTCTGGCCGCCACCAAACATGGACTTCTTACCCCGTATTGTCTGTCAACCCCTTGGTATTTATTATAAGCAACACTTCCTGTCAGTCTGTTCTGACTTTAAAAGTTAACCTACACAAATTATCTAGATACAACTGAAATATATCCAGTCAAGCAGAAATATAAACAATAGGAACCACAAATAGAGAGTTTATTCTTAGCTGTCACTATGGCCAGTCACCCCATCCCAACACACACACACACACTCCTCAACAGAAGGAAGTAAAACCACCGAAAACCAAATGCCTGACGGAGACCCGCAGGTGAATGCGCTGGTAACAGTACCTGCCTCTGTGCTTCTGTTGTTACCCGCTCAGAACTACACATGCATTTGAGACAATTCATTGAAAACAATATACAAAAAAGAACAGCATGGACAGGTGTTTTTTCTTTTAACCCATTTTGTAAAGTCAGTCCAGGACACCTGGTAATAGAATAAACAACATCCTAGGCTGATAAGGTAAAGAAAGACTGAGATCCTGTAGCAGAGAAGCCTGTATTTTCCACATTTTACCCATTTTCTACATTTGCTTCAAATTTAAGGAAGTATGGGCCTTTTGACCTGGCCACGTGCTAACCATGCCTGCCTTTACCAGGAGGGAGGACTACCCTGGGAATGGGGGTTTCTCACACCTCACAGACACCCCAACCATCAACCACCTGCTCCGCTGTGCCACTGACTTCACATTGGGGGAGCTGTAACCAGTCCCCACCCAGGCACCAGCCAGACCCGCTCCCACCACACGCCCAGGGGGACTGCGGAGTCAGGGGCACAGGGCATCGACAGGAAACAGGTTTTTTGCTAAGGACTCAAAGGCTTTAAAAATTAAAGAGTAGTCAAACTGCATATTACTTCCTGCCACTCAAAAACATAATAAAAACCATTTGAAAACAGTAGCTGTCATGGGACAGAGTGCTCATCTATCTGCCAGTCTTAAAATGTGGAATTGAGCCCGGCTGGTGTAGCTCAGTGGATTGAGCGCGGGCCGGGAACCAGAGGGTCCCGGTTCAATTCCCAGTCGGGGCACATGCCTGGGATGCGGGCCAGGTCCCCAGTGAGGTCCCCAGTGAGGGCCATGTCGGAGGCAACCATACATTTCTCTTTCTCCTCTCCCTTCTCCTCTCTCTGAAAATAAATAAAATCTTTAAAAAAAAAAATGAGGAATTGAGCTCCCTTGCCAAAATAAAGTCACAGAGAGAGTTTCGGGTGGAATAATGATGTATAGGACTACATTCGGGAACAGGACGCTAGCACATTACCAACACCTCTCTCTTCACATGTAAAATGTAACATTTATTACCCGTCTTACCTGATGTACAAATACATCTTCTTTGGTGTCATTTCTGTTGGAAAACAAAAATGAAAAAACTCAAGTTTAGATCCCACAGCTTTAAAACATCAAAAATTTCTGTTTACCCTCTAAACTCAATTCAGATGCCTGGACTCAATCCTCACTGAGAACTTCTAACCCCCCAAGAAACCCACCTTGCTCCTCCACATAACCACAGTGCTTAGACCCAAGTGTGCAGGTTCAACACGGACACATCCCTTCCCTCTCATCTCTCTCAGTCACATGGTATGTAACCAGAGCCCCAGATTTCCCTCCCAGCGAAAGCAAAGCAAGCCGGTTAAAAGGACAGGGCACAGCTGTGAACTAGGCTCTCCTTACACTGCAACCAAAAACAGTCCCTACCACCACCACCCCACCCTCACTCACCCCCCCAACCCCCACCAAAACAGACAAGGAAGAAATTGGAGGAATTTTTAAGAACGGGGGGGTGGGGGGGGCGGGGAGCAAAGAAAATGATAATATCATATAAATACATAATACTCCTAATAGCTTGTACTTACATTCTCATTCCTATATGGTTAGAAGTCACCATGGTTTAAAGAAAACACTAGAGGTTCTACACAGGACTTGGAACAGACCCGGGTGACGGTGCCCGTGCAATTACGCACCAGTGGAAGTGACCTTAGGAAAGTTGCTTAACCAGTCTCAGGTGCCACTTCTCCATCTCTGAAATTATGGACGTGGGCTCAGTTATCTCAGGTCCTTCCTATTTCTGATTTATCCCTTTTTTTTTCTTTTAATGACTGGATTTTATAAAATAAGTTACTTATTAATGTTCTGGAAATGTATTTTAATTAATATTTAATGGCAAGTAGCTGAGAAATGAGAGTATTTACAGTGCTTACAAACCTTAACACTTACACAAGTCATTAATAAAGTATGGTAAAGGACTGATAACTACTGGTACCACAACAGAAGTGTGTATTTAAGATATGTAGAAATGCATGTGCACATACCGATTAATAAATCCATATCCATTTCTGACGTTGAACCATTTGACAGTGCCAAGGACTTTGGTGGCTAAAATAGGATTAAGCAGATAAATTAGTTGCTGACATACAAGGAGATAAAGCTCCTATCACTTAAGGTCTTGATACCATCATATAAAGCCTCAACATACCTGAAGAAACCATGAAAAGCTTAATTCCAAAATATATTAGAAAAAGAAAATGAAACAAGTGAAGACATTATAGGGAAACACTTTTCAGAAGACTAAACCTTTCTTCCCTGTTAAGCTTTCTGGTAAAGTCCTCAAGTAAGGAGTGGCCCTCAGTCTACTCAATTCTGCAATAATTAACATTGAGAAACAGTGATGGAGGAAAAACAAAAAAAAAGTTCTTTAAAACTTTTACAAGCGCAAAAGAAGGGTCACAATGAAAGAGAATACGGATAGGGGAACGAGGCAAATACAAATGACCTTAACCCATCACTTTCACACTTTGGAACATTGGCAAAGTTTCTTAAGTGAGACAGCAGCTCCTTGTGGATAGTTGATCTACAAAGATATAACACAAGCTGACTCATCTCGTTGCCACACGGTGGCCTATCAGAGGACTCACAAGTAATAATAGAACCGATGCTGCCTCAGTCCAGCTCTGTACTCACCACCCTGAGACATGACGTAAAGGACTTTGCAAACCGCAGGGCTGACTTCTGTGTCACTGTTTACCCTACTCTCTGCACTTGGTAGGAATCAAACTCAGCATTTTCTATAAAATCCCCCTCTTAAGCTTGATTATGGTCTCTACTTTCCATCGTGAACAGGACCGTTTCTGTACACCAGATTTTAACAGAATTTAAGATAAAACAAAGAGCATGGTTATATATAACTTGTGCTTCATAGACTCATAATAATTTCACCCATCAAGGAAGATTTGAGGTGACTCCTTTAAATCAATTGTGAACGCCAACTTCGGTACCTCTAAGAAATGCCTATGTCTAAATTCAGGAAGTGCATGAAGCAATTATCAAGACTCAATGAAACAGGAAATCTGACAATAGAGTGCCTTAAAAAAAAAAAAAAAAAACTTAGTAGAGAATGAAAGTAACAACATTAATCCATGCTGCCTCTCTGAGATCCAAAATTTATAATCTCCAAAGGATAAACAATAAGGATTCAGTTTTTAAACTCAAGACTAAAATAGTAATTAGAAGTTGCTTTGTTGTAAGCAGGGTTAATTCTGAGTGTTTCTAGACTGACATGGTTGAGGAAATACTTTAGCTCTCTTAGCAAAAAGAAAAAAAACAAACAATTCTTCATGCTCTCAAGTCATTTAGTCTACTATTGCCTGAGCAATCTCCAACTCTTTGACACCAAGCAAGGAAGACATCTCCATCGGAGAGGTTAAACCATTGGAATCTTCAGTTTTAGGTATTTCTAATTACAGCATTAGGACAATGAAGAAAAAAAATTATGGTTTACACCCAAATATACACAAAAGTGGCCTGCTTTTGATAAATCATAGGCTTTTAAGTCATACATTGTTTCAAATGATTTGCCATGTGTGACTCCTGTCATTTGCCCTAATTAATGTCCTGGGAAAATATAAAAGAACGGTTTTTGACTCATTTTCATGGAAGTTAATGTCTACCGCTGTCAAAGGAATAACCTTGACTAGAAAGGTAACATGATAATAGGGGATAAGATAAAGAATGATTTTCAAGTCTAACTTCAACCAAGGCTGAAGCTTATTTTAACTCCCCCAATGTAATTTAAAGTTTTTTCCTAACCCCACACATATTTTCAATCACTTCACGTGGCCAAACGCATCTCTTGCTTTAAAACCAAGAGCTCACTTCACGCATACAAAGGGGGAAGGGGAGCCAGAGGAAGGCCATGTGGTTTCCGTCCCGTTCATCAGAAGAAGTGTTGTTTCACTGAGGTGAACTGCTTTTCCTGGCCAATGGCTGTATCCACACTGAAGTTTTGTAAAAGACCATTGGTAAAAACTAGAATGGGAGAATCCAAAACCTGAGTTCCATTTCAGTCAGCACTGTGCCTGGCACAGTTTAGGCACCCATGAGTCGGCTTGGCAAAGCAGAGGAGGTGGCAGGACACAGCGGACAGATGCAGCCAGCGCTGAAATGTCATGCAGCAGGCTGTCCTTCGCTCCGGGAGCTGGAGTTGCAGGGGAAACATAAAAGACTTCCAGTCTCATCACCAGGATGTGGCAGAGCCTTAACAGCAATTGGTGATTGACAAAAACTAACTTTATCTGTTTCCTTCATCTTTACCAATGCCTGCTTTAAAATCCAGAAGTTACTTTAGATCCAAAGGGGTAGAAGGATTAAGTCAAACACTGCAAAATTCCCTTTACACAAAAGAATTTTAAAAAAGGATATATCGAAACACCACTCTGGATAACCCAAGGTTGTCTCTCTCAGACATTCTGTGTGAAGGGTTCCAAGAAACACTTGCTGGAAATAATCACAGCTCAATATGGACTAGACTTAAGGAACTTTCAGTCCAGCAAAATGCCGGCTATTTTATTTCTTAACCTACTCAGGCTACATTTAGCATGTCGTTGGCATGAACTGAATAAAACCCCTGGAGTGGAAGGGGGAGGGGGAGGCGGGAGACGGGCCTCTCAAGGTAGGGAACAGGGAATCATATTACTCTCTTCACATTAATCCCTTAATTTTCTTCCTAGAAAATTGGGAAGGCTCTGAGAGATCAAGCGCACCCTACCCAAAATACTGAAAATTTCTTTGAAGCTTCCTACACCATCTCTTAACTTTCCTGCTTAAAAGACAGTGAATGATACAGGCACACACCCGTGAGAAAGCTTACTCACCACCCACGTGCTTTGTAAGCCTGTTTGAGGTCTCACTCGGGGACACAGGGCGTTACTTGAGAGAAGGCTGCAGTCCCTGACAAAACCAACAACGACCACAGAAACCCTTTCTGATGCTCTGCCCCCTCCCCCCCACAAAAACCTGAACGTCTTATCTGCCTATTTCCTAAGTCACAACTCGCTAAGATAACCATGTAGCGAACGAACGTCATACCCACACTTCCTACTAAGTTTTTCCAGCTGCTGCACCGAGTGCGTTCCCACAGTCCAGGAAGAAGAAAACGTGTGGCGATCGGTAAACAGAGAAACAGGTTCTGCGCAGCAGTGGGCACACGGAGGGAGGAGGACGTGGGACCAAGACCCAAGGGGATTGCAACATCCCTTTCCTAGCATGTGGCCGACAGAAGCGTGGCGCCTTTCCCTTGCCAATGTGGGAAGGGCGTCAGGGACAGACACCTGAGCCTCCCCCGCAAGAAGTCTTACCATCTTTCCTTTCCCGTCTCCTACTAGCGCCTCATTCTTCCCCAAAGGAAATCCTGACGCCACCCAGATCTTAAACAGTGACTCCAAAGTCGCCATCCCACGTGTCTTTCCTCCCCTACATCCACCTTCATCCCCTCCCTGGGCCCTTTCTCAGACTGCCGCTCCTTTTCTCTTTGGACCAAATCAAGGGGAATGTGCGACAGCGACCCAAGTTAAGACCCAACTTGCTGGCCCAGGACCAAGAGAAGTGCGCACCAGACGGCGAGGAGCGCAGGGCGCCACGCGCTCACCTGGGAGCGCCCGCAGGACCAGCGGGCTGCAGCCCCTGGTGCTGGGCACCGACGCCCTTGGGGACCCCATACGGTGCTCCCCACCCCAGGCTGAAATGCAAGTGGCGATGCCCACACGTGCTCGGCTTCTGGCTGCTGCCCGCCCCGCCCGGGGCAGCCCCTAAACTCCCGGGACTGACTCACCGAGAACTTTTTTCTCCGCGTCTTCACTGCTGGCGGGGGCTGAAGAGGCCGGGGCTGCGGGGCCCGTGGGGGTCGCGTCCCCACCCGGGTTTCCCGCGACGAGGGCAGCGGGCGCCGTGGCAGCGGCCTGGGGCGCGCCGCCGCCCGCCGGGCTCTTGGGCGCGGAGTCCTGGGGGACCGCGGCGGCCGCCTCCGCCGGAGCCTGCGGGAGGGCGGCGGCGGTGGTGGTGGTGGTGGTGGTGGCCTCGCTCATGCCGCCTCCTTTGCTCTCACTCGGGCACCTCGGTGGCGGTTGGTCGGCGGTTAGCGCGGCTGGTGGTCGCGGCGGCCGGGCTCGCTCTCTGGGAGGCCGGTGCGGATCTCGCGGCGCGGGAGGCGGCGGCGGCCGGGGTGGGGTCTCGCGGCGGAGGCGGCTCGAGCTCTCGGGCTGCGCGCTTGCTCTTGGGCTCCTCGCTGGATCTTACTGCCCCAAAAATGGCCCCGCACAAGTTTTTCTAGGCGGCGCACGGGCCGGGGAGGGAAGGGCGGGCGAGGGAAGAGGGTGGGGAAAGTTGGCTTCGGAGTTGGGCATCGACTCTATTAGCATTTAAAGGAGCCTGGTGCCCTTTCTAACCCACGCATCTGCCCGAGACTGGAGCGCAGGGGCCGAGGTGGGGATTAGAGAGAGCAAGGGGAAGTTTGAAGCTTGCATTGCACTCTGGAGTGTTCTGAGGAGTCTACTCTACTGTCTCTTCGTTGGAGAGGAACAGAGGGATCTCGTCCCTCACCATCTCGAGGACACCTGAAACTGACCTTTAGCAGAGGAAAATAGGGCATCCAAATTACGCTGCGCGTCTCTCCCCCAAACATTTGTTTTTATGCAACATTTATCAAGCAGCAGAAACCATTTAGTACAGCAGTTAAGAATGGAAATGATAAAATCTTAAGACCATCTGGCAACTTACTCTTGAAAGATAGTTTGTGGGTAATTCCATCTATAACCTACAGGTGAGGAAACTGAAATCCAACCCTCAGAGAATTATTGTAAGTTATCAGAGTTTACACCCATTTAACAGAACAAATAATGGGCTGTTAATATGTTTTTAATATTTTAGTTGAAATAAATCCACCTCCTGCCTTTTGCTCCGATTGCCTAGACCATCTGGTGAAAGCTTAAGCAACTGAGCCCTCTTAGCCTCTGGGAAGAAGATACAGAGAAACGTCGCCCAATAATCGTTATTCCCAGTGAAGGAGCCCACCCGGCCTTTAGAGAATGAACGGGGTTATGTTCAACACCTGCCAGAGGGAGTGTGACTTGTACCTGAGAAACTATCTGGAACACAGAACTATTTGGTCTCCTTTGCCTCTAGGGTGAAGCAAACGCAGGTATAAATTTCTAGTGCTGCTATTTGTTAACTAAGTCGGCGGGGCTGGGTACTCGGTGTTGCAGAGTCAGCTTCCTCCTTGTGAGAGTTTCATGAAGGTGCCATGGAAAGTAGATGATATTATCATGTGCAACTTCAGTGTCTGGTCTCACAAACGCTCCTTTTTTTCATTCCCTATTTCCCCAAACCATTTACCTTTTTTTTTTTTTTCCTGGAGTTATGTTAGGGGCCTGTGTGCTCTGCATCAGGAGCACATTCCCACTGGTTAGCACAGCACCTAGTATATATTTGGTACGCGGTAAATGTTTACTAAATGCAAACGAAAAGACCCAAATTTTCCCATCTTAATTACTTACCGATACCTTCATTATCAGTAATTATGAAACCATCCTGCATTATTACTTTCTCACTCCAGTCATGAAAACTACTAATTAAAGAAAATTAATTAGGTCTTAGAAAAAAATATCAAAATACGGGATTTTTTACTTTTCCATGTAATTCAATATTTTTTAAAAATTACATACTCTTAAATGTTAGTCATATTTTAGTTTGACTGCAATATAGAGCATACAGTAATGTTGTACACAGGGTCTCTCCAGAAGGTATCCAGCCATGTTGTATGAAAAGTAGAGACATTTACTGAAAAACATACAAGACACAAGAAACATACACAGGACGATGACACCTCAATGCCCTTCAAAGCAGGCACCTTGGGACCTCACACAGTTCTCCCAAATACCATCAGCTGCTCTGTAGTATTTTCCTGAATCTCATCAACAGTCTGAAATCTCTTCCCTTCCAAAGGTGATTTTAGTTTTGGGAAAACCAGAAGTCACAGGGCACCAACTCTGGCCTGTAAGGGGTCTGAATCACCTGGGTGATTTGATGTTTTGCCAAAAGACTCTGCACAACATATGATGCATGAGTGGGTGCATTGTCATGATGAAGCTGCCAATCACCAGTTGCCCATAGCCGAGGCCTTCTGAATCATCCGAAAAGTTTCCGTGGAGGAGTGTTCAAGCTTAATGCAAAATTTGGTGCAGATTCCTTGCTCTTCTCGCTCAGTCATTTTGAATGCAATGGTCACATAGTATACGTGCCCTCAATATTGTCTACCACCCCCACTGACTAGTACAGTGAAGTCATCATTGTTCACACATGCGCATTCCAGTTCACTCTCCTTGGCTGCCAGGTTACATCGACATCGAACAAACCATTCTCGTTATATTAACAATAGCTGGACTTTTTCTAGACAGGCCTCTTGTATGTGAATAGTTAGGAAAAATATTGGTCTAGCCCTCATCAGTGTGGCTCAGTTGGCTGGACATCACCCTGCAAAGTGAAGGGTCACTGGTTCGATTCTCAGTCTGGGCACATGCTTGGGTTACAGGTTTGGTCCCTGGTCAGGATATGTACGTACAAGAGGCAACTGATCAATTGTTTCTCTCCCTCTCTTTCTCCCTTTCTTCCCATCTCTCTAAAAATAAATAAATAAAATCTTTTTAAAATGCTAGTCTAAAATTTGTTTTAAATCAAAAAACACGGGTCTAATTATAAACATGATTAAATTATTTCTTGATTTTTTTTAAAGATTAGAGTTATAAAATTAAATTAGAAGCATGATTTATTCTAGTGAGGACTTGCCACTGACTTTCCTATCCAAGAAAATGATTATCATTGCTATTTACTGTGCAGAATTGGATTGCAAGAAAAACAGAGAGAGTTTGAATTCTTTAAACTCTGATCCAATATTCAAGCCCTTTGAATATATATATATATGTATATATATATACACCAATATACCAATATTCACCCTTGAAAAATAAGAACTAACATGTGTGGCCTCCAACCTCTGGAAGGCCCTAAAATAATTACAGATGCATCCTGGAATTTCCTAGAATTTGTCCTGGAATGGCTCCCAAATCTACTTATTTTCATCCAAAAAAAGCAGTGAGCAGCTGCGAGTTCTTGATACTGTGCTAAATAAATCTAGAGAGAATTAGTTAGAACAAACAAGATCTATAATGTTTTAATGATCATAAGTAGGGACCAACTTGGATACAAATACTCATAAAGCCATCCATTCCTTCACTCACTAACTCACACATGTGCTCACTAGCACATGTGCACTGAGTACACACTATGTGCCAGACAAAGCAGGGCACAGTGAGTGTCCAGTGCTGATCGAGGTGAAGCTTAGTCCAAGGCTTTTTTCATGTGATGCTAAGTAATTGTTTTGCTATCATTTCCAGTATAAGGAAATGTTATTTATTAAATTGGAGATTAAGTGGAACAAAAGAAGAATCACAATATAATAATTGACAGCAGTCATTTTTTATTATATATTATTGATTATGGTATTACAGTTTTCCTAATTTTTCCCCTTTTGCCCCCCTCCGTCCAGCACCCCCTACTCCCTCAGGCCACCTCCCCACTATTGTTCATGTCCATGGGTCATGCGTATAAGTTTTTTGGCTACTCCATTTCTGTACTATACTTTACATCCCCATGGCTATTCTGTAACTACCATTGGTACTTGTTAATCTCCTCACCTCTTTACCCATTCTCCCCCTCTCCCTCCCATCTGGCAACCTTCTGGTAACTAACTTCTTTTCTTTTGCTTTTAAGAGTCTCTCTTTGTCTTTAACCTTTGGGCCTTTTAATTATGGTGTGTCTTAGAGTGGGTCTCTTGGCATCCATCATAATTGGGACTCTGTGCTTTCTGGGCTTGCACATCTATTTCCTTCACCAAATTAGGGAAGTTTTCATTCACTGTTCAGATAGATTTCCAATTTCTTGCTTTTTTTTCCTTCTCCTTCTGGCACCCCTATGAGGTGATTTTTAGACCTCTTAAAGTTGTCCCAGAGACTGTTTATACTATCCTCATTATTTTTTTATTATTTTTTCTTCTTGTTATGTGTGGTTGTTTTTCACTTTCTTATGTTCCAAATCATTGATTTGAGTCTCAGCTTCATCCACTCTACTGTTGTTTCCCTGTAAATGGTTCTTTATTTCAATTAGTGTATCCTTGGTTTCTGACTGGGTCTTTTTTATGTTTGCTGAGGTCCTAAGTTCCCTGAGCATCCTTATAATCAGTGTTTTGAACTCTGCATCTGATAGATTGCTTACATCCATTTCATTTAACTCTTTTTCTGGAGTTTTGATCTGTTGTTTCATTTGGGCCATGTTTCTTTGTCTCCTCATTTTAACAGCCTCCTTGTGCTTGTTTCTATGTATTAGGTAGAAGTGCTTTCACTCTGTGCCTTGGTAGTGTGGCCTAATGTACTTGGAGTCTTGTAGAGTCCAGTGGCACAGCCTCCCTTATCACCCAAGCTGGGTACTTGAGTTGCTCCCTTTGTGTGGGCTTCGTACACCCTCCTCTTGTAGTTAAGCCTTGGCTGCTGTTGACAGTTCAATGGGAGTGATTTACCCAGGCTAGCCAGCTGCAAGGATGACCACTGACCACCAGTCCCCACCCTCCATGGAGGATCAGCTGGGCAGGGGCAGGGTGGTGGTGCACTGACATGGTCTGTATCTGTCCACTGGGCATGTTGGTCCTGTGGTTTCCTGGGTGGTACAGGCCAAGGTCAGCCCTGACCTGTGTCCTGCCTGGGGCACCCTGCCTGAGCTATAAAGCAATGAGATGGCTGCTACTTGTGCTGGGCTTGGAGATTCCCAGACGAGGCCAAGCTGTGACTCTCATCTGGCTGCCACTAGGGCTCACTTAAGCCAGCTGTTGCTTGTTTGATAGGATTTAGGAGCCAAGGCCAGCCATTCCTATGGAAAAGCAACTTGGGTAGGCCCATTAGTTGGGTGGGGTAGAGCCTCTGTAGATCTTCAAGGTGTGTCATACGGTGTTAGCCAGGTTGATGGGGTTTCAGATATGGCACATTGAGCCTACTAGCACTGTGGAGGGAGGGCTCAGCAAAAGGACAATGGCCTCTCCCTGCTCTGATACTGACACTTCAGTTTCTCCCTGTATACCACTGGTGCCCTTCAAGCTGCCACCCTGGTGCTGGAGCTCAGAGGGATCGACTCCAAGAAGGTAAGTCTGTGTGTGGGTTCCCCAAGAGGAACTGCTTAGGGATCCAGCAGCATCCTCCACCAACTCAATCCCTGTTGGTTTTCACATCAGAAGTTGTGGGTACTTATCTTCTTGGCACTGGAAATCTGGGCTGAGGGGCCTGGTGTGGATCTGGGACTCCTTGCTCCTGAGAGATCCTTCCTAAATTTGTATCCACGTGAGTGTGGGGCCAGCCCATTCTGCCTCCATGCTCCTCCTACCAGTCTGGATGGAAGTGATTTCTTAAATTCCGTAGTTGTCAGACTTCCATTCAACTTGATTTCTGATGGTTCTGAGTGATGGTTCTATATTTTAGTTGTAATTTTGATGTGGATGTGCAAAGAGGTTAGCCATGTCTGCCTATGTCGCCATCTTGACTGGAAGTCCTAAACCCAAACTTTAGTTTTTCATTTGCAAGAAAAAATATATATATCTTTTCTAATTTGGACATAGTACCTAGCAGTGAGTTTTAAAGAGAGGAATGTATTTAGTCTAACTTAAAATCAAAACGCTATTTACAAGCAGCAAGGAAATTCCAAAAATATTTCAAAATACAAAAAAAGTCTGATCAAATTTGGCTTCTAATGTATTAGACTATGTGTGGATTTGTAATTGCATTATTTAAACTATCTTACATGGAATCAGATTCAACATTGCAATGGAGAAAGAATCCTACGCTTGTTTGGAGTGTCTTCCTGAATGAAAGTGTGGCATCACCATAATCGTCCATGGCAGATTTCACACAAAACACGGAGGGCTAAGGACTGACTCACTTAGTCTGCTCAAGTGCTCTACAGTGAACTGAAAGGTTGCCTCTGAGTGCCAACTCCTCTTGTCCTCCATATCTTCTGTGTTGTTGTGCCATCACTCATGGCTACATTCCCACTGATAACAGGGTTTTGAGTAATTCTTGGTGGGTCATCTGTATCTCCAGCTATTCCGACTCAGCCCCTTTGAGCTCCAGCACTGGGGTAGCAGCTTGAAAGGCACCAGTGGTATCACAGCAGTCATTTTTAAGTAATGACTGATTTGCTCACGTAGACAAAAGCCACTCAGTTCCTAGTGGACTTTGGATTTAGAACTTCCACAACTGTTGAGGAGCGCAGGGAAGGGAAGAAAAAGTCAGAGGCTCCACTGAAGATCTCTAACTCCAGCCCCAAAGCCAGTAGCTCTCAGGAGCATCTTCAAGCCGCTGGAGTCACAAGATTGCTGGGAGGCTCTTAACCATTCTGGACTAGAGCCAACTTCTGTGAACCTTATAGCTTATGCAATTTAGAGAGCTCTCTTTAACATGAAGTGAATAAATTATGTATATAAAAACCACTTCCAGAATCCTAGAAAGTGTCCATGCAAGAAAGGAGCCCTCAAGTTTAAACTTCATTAGCTTCATTGTGAGTCCACCTGCATCAGCGGGCTCAGTTAGCAACATAAATGCAGGAGTTCTTCAAGAAATTTATCTAGAAGCAGTGTTGAACCTTCATCTACACACATATCTTCCTGTAACTGACTTTGGAAAACAATGGTCTCCTCCTCTTCTGTCTTCTAACTCTTGAACAAGTGCCTCTCATTTACAGACTCAGGCCTAGAACCATAGAGGGAAAGCGATTCTAGGAAATGTAGTTTTTGCCTTTGAGGAGGCTAAAGATGATGCTGAGTTGAGAAAAGACTACCCAACATATCTCCCTAAGGAAAAAAAATGCAATTAGTAGACTGACGAGATTGAGGAGACTTTAATCCATTCAAGGGACTAGGGCTTAAAGTATGGAAGCATTGCTCTATTAGCACACCTGAAACTGGAAAACAGTGAAGTATTTAATCTAAATCTGCTTGATGCTGAAACAACACAGAAAGGAAATGGTCAGTTAGAAATACAAAAGTAGAGGAGTAAGAAAGCAAGTTTTTTCATGGTCTCTGTGATGTTCAGGGGAGAGGGTACCCTAATTATAAGACTCTGCTTGGGCCCTGGCTGGTGTGGCTCAGTGGATTAAGTGCAGGCTGCAAACCAAAGGGTCACCGGTTGATTCCCAGTCAGGTCACATGCCTGGGTTGCAGGCCAGGTCCCCAGGGAAGCCATGTGAGATGCAACCACACATTGATGTTTCTCCCCATCTCTTTCTCTCTCCATTCCCTTCTGTCTAAAAATAAATAAGTAAAATCATTAAAAAAAAATAAGACTCTGTTTGGCATTCACTGATAATACATTCAACACATTTATTGATCACATTAGGTATTAAGAACAGCATGTGAATCAAGACCAGAAAACCCTATTATTCAAGGAGCTTATGGTCCAGGACAGCACTGCCTAAATGAAATATAATTTGAATCCCAAATATGACCCACAGATCTAATTTTAAAATTTCTGGCAACCAACTGATCAATGTTTCTCTCTCTCTTTCTCCCTCCCCTTCTCTCTAAAAATAAATAAATAAAATCTTTTAAAAATACTTCTGGCAGCCAAAATAAACAAGTAAAAAGAAATAAATTAGATTAGTTTTAATACATTTTACTTAGCACCATATATCCAACATGTTATCATTTTAATATTTAATCAATATAAAATTTTTAATGATATATTTTCCAGTCCTTATTTTTTTTTTGTACTGTCTTCAAACTCCGGTGTATATTTTAAACTTATAGCACATCTCATTTTGGACTTGCCACATTTAAAGTGATCCATAAGGTTAGTGGCGACCATGTGAATTGCACAAGTCTCCTAGGCAACTAGGAGTTTACCCTGAATGATTTTCCAGAAGCCCATTGTGGAAAAGTTCTGGCCATTTAAATAGGACCACACGACTGTCTGTGACAATCCATCAAGCTAGTGCTACCTGTTGGTCTTGCTTGAGCTTCCTTATGACATATAATAACCAAAGAGTTTACATGAACTGTTATTCCATAATTCTGAGTAGCTATATGATAGTGTCACTAATAAGTTTTAGGGTATAGAAATTAAGTTAATTTACAATATCTATTCTATGCTACCACTGTTTTTGCAGACATACTCTTTCCTTTGTTATCTTTAATATAGGGTCCAGCACAAACAGTGCTGCTTTTTTATTAAAAAATCATATGCATGAAATTTTGTAATATAACAATATCACACTTAAGCACATGATATGACATTTTAGGTGAAATGTTCAAATTAAAACTATAAATTATTACACCCATATTGTCCCCTACCAACCACACTCAAGCAGGCCTTACTTCTGCTGGACCCTCTATATATAGTGCTAAACCAAAGTGCAGATACAGTACGGGTTTTCTTTATTTTCATTAAGAAAGCTAAGAGTAAGGTAGGGGATTGCCGGTGACTTGACCATCTTCTATGGGAAGCTGGATTTAGGATTTGGAAAATGTTGCCCCTCTAGATCTGAGATTATTCAGAGGGGATAGCAATTACTGAGACGTTTTAAAAAGCAGATGTTTAAAAACCTGATTATTTCAGCATCTGTTGATTTTTACATAAATGTTTCAGCTTCTAAAAGACTTTGTCATGTTAATTTTGCTTCTATTGTTTTCATCTAAACTATTTAGATAAAGTCTTGATGTTTCTCTAAAGACCAGCAAACTGGCTTACTTTTGGTTGAAGAACTTGAAAAGATTGTGTAATAGATAAATAAGAACTGGAAAGAAATCTTAGAAAGTTTCCATTTCAACCCTGTTCATTTCACAGATGAGAATCAGGAAGGCCTCCAACTTTCTCAGACTAACGCATCAATTCATTGGCAAAGCTAGAAGCAAACCTGAGTCTCCTCACACTCTCAGTCCACTGCTCTTTGTACTACACAATTCTGTTTGAAAAAATCCCCATGCTCTGGCATTGAGTCGTGTGGTTGTTGAACTCTCCTCTTTAATTAAGTATATAACTGGAACTTGGTAAAATGTAAAAAGCGTGCAGAGAAATGTGTAAACACTCTGAACTCACCTCAGGAATAAGTCAACTGAGCAAGGTTCTCTGGCCACTACAGGATGTTCATGTCTTCCCACTTAGGACCCTTGGAGGAGAAACCAAACAGCTGTGTGAAATTGTATTTTATAGCCCTTTGGAACTAACTCTCTGAAACAATGAATAAAATACACTCTCCTCTTCCTGAAAAAGCATTCTTCTATCTCTTTCTGCACAGGTTATGTCTCTTTTTCTCCCTGTTTTAATTCACTTTCTCTATTTATGTTCCCCCTCTTTATTACTTCCCTTTATGTCCTCACTTGTTTAGGAAACCTCGTGTGATATATAATCTGAATTCTTGTGTAGAATATCCAATGTCTGATGTTTTCTGGTGGATACAATAATTCCGGAAAATAGATCCTCAACCAAAAAAAAAAAAAAAAAGACTGAAGGAAAAGCATCCAATAGATTTCTTCTTCAGTTTTTTCTCTTCAAAATTCTCCTCTACAGAGGAGGTGGGCAGGGGAGAGCAATAGGGGGAAAAAGGGGACAACTGTAATTGAACAACAATTAAAACATTTTTTAGGTTAAATAATAAAATAAATATTCTTTCTCTTTAGTTTGAATTCTGCCTTTTAGTCAGACTTTCACTTGATCACTATTAGCATCCCTAACTGTTCACTGTAATAATCTATTCAGTACTGATTTTAAGGAGACACCTGTTTAATTTCATTTTGATAGTTTCCTAACCTGGAAACTTTGGAGTAGAAATTGAGAATGGAAAAGTTTAGGGCAGTAAGGAAGACCTCACTCCTAATAAAATTGCAAGAGAGAAAGATTAGTCAAGTGCCATCAGAGTTTTGACTTCTAGATGCTAAGGTCACAATGTTGAACAAAAAATAGAGGTGTATATGCAAAAAGTGTCATAAAGTAGCAATATTTGCCAGTGTAAATCTGAGTGTGTGTTTATTTTGACATTGGCTCTAAATAAGAACAAGGAGTAATGTCTACCTCTTCTAAGTGTTTAGAGCTCTCGAAATCTTACTTCAGGGTAAGCACACATTTCTAGTTCTCTTCCTTTTATTCTGCCTTTCCCTGAATCCCATGCATTTACCACTATTGACATTGGTCTTTTAATAAGGATAAGATGTTGCGAGCAGAGTTTGAGCAAAAGTAAATATTATGATAGGATAACATGTGTCCTTGAGGTGATAATTTGCAATTACAGATAAACTTGTAAATTTCCAAATATACATCCACCTACTGATACTTTGTTTTGAGGCATGAAATATATTTTCAATATTGTTTTAGTAAAATACTTTTTTCTTTATTTGTATTCCTGTTTAGGAAACTTCTAGCAATTTTCAACATCTTGACTTTCAAGCCAGCTTTTTCTTCTCTTTGGCTTTTTATGCTACTGAAGGTGAAAAGCAGTAATAAAAGAATAGTTTCTTTGCTAAATATGGAAGAACTTTAGAATTTTTAAAGGAGAAAATAAAGGTTTTAGCATCTAAAACTGTATCCCATGGTAAGAGTTTCCATGGAAAATGAAAAACTTAAGAGTCGTGAAATGTCACCTGGAAAAATTTGAACTAAAAAAGGCTAATTTAAAAACAAAAAACAAGATTGCTAGAATCAAGTAGAATGGTTTGTTTTGTTTTGAGGCAGTTACTTTGTTTTGGTGGTTGTTGGGAGTGAATTTTGTGTGTGTGTATGTATGTAGGTATGCATGTGCATGTGATATTATTATTATTAAATCCCACAAGGCTAAAAACGTGTCTTCAGGATGATGGACAATATGAAGATGTATCTTACAGTAGAAGAGAAGAACAGCAAAAGTGAGATGGATTGACTCCAGAAAGGAAGCCACAGGCACGAGCTGACAGCGGTGGAGCAGGACTGTGGAGGACAGGATGTGGTAGACGTCACTCACTCACAGGGCTGCTGCAGCTGGAGCTGACTCAATAGCACGTAACATGCACACCTGATAGTAGAGACAAATTTCACTGTTTAACTTTGGCCCCTCCTATTCCCCTATATCTCGATTTCGTGAGTTTCTATTCAGATTCAAGGTTTATAATCTATAAATATAATGAAATGAAATATTGTCCTAAAGTTAAAGTGTGGAATCTGATATTTAAAGGGACCTAGAAGGCACAATGGGGTCCGAGAAAGAAGGAGGACCTTTTATTTGAATTTCAATGACATAGAATAACACTAGCCAGCTATTTTGTTATCTTTAACAAGAGTAAACCAAAAGAACACAAGTGTACCAAAAAGGATCTCTAACTGCTAGATGGTGAGAAATTCATGTGGCAAAATGACTTCAGTGTGTCCCTGTTTGAGAAGGTTTTAAAGACAATCTTTGTGGCCAAGATGTTGGTAGTTGGATGTGGTCTTGACTTAAAATAAAAGCCCACAGGGACGGGCTTAATTGGAATTTTATTCCCCAGATCTCACAGGAGCAGGAATCTGCTCTGGAGAGTGATACACACTTCACAGTGTCTCTCAACTCTCCTTCATGCTTAGGAAGTAAGATTCACTATTGCCACTCAACAGGTCTAACTGGGCGCACCTTGGCCCTACTGTCTCAATATATTCAGGTCCTTCAAGATTAGTTGGCACCTTCCTGACCTCTATTATGACTGAAACTCTTAAGCAAGCTGTACATACCTGCAGAAATAGGCCAGAGTGCTGTTTGAAATGGAAGTCTGTCAAGAAAATGCTGGATTGGGACTACTGACACCTTTTCCTCCAGAAGGGGACCAAACTCGTATTGAGAGTACGTTTTGTAATCAGAGGTCCTCTCTCATCCCCCTCTCAAACAAAAAATGTAAAAGAGAGATAAAAATGTGTCCAACCTAAACAGTTTATTCTGTTCGGTTGACCCATTTTTTTTGCATTTTTATTTTTTCATTTGTTCTCAACCCTGATCCAGTTCAATTTTGAATCCCTCAGATTCTCAGATCTTTCCGTCATGTGTTGTTTTCTGTACTAGTGAGGTGGCACAACTACTTGAACACTAACAGGAGGCATTGTTGATCTGGTATCTATCATGATCTAGGTACTAAACAGGAACCTCATATTTATGATTCCTAATCCTTACACCAGCTCTGCAAGACTGGTGTTGTCATCCTAATTTTACAGAGGTAACAGAGTAGTTACGGTCTTTCAAGGTCCAACCCAGAATCATCTATTCAACTCTGCAATGATGCTTCCAATGGCTCTTATCCATATAGATTATGGGAGGATACCAGCTCTGGAAAGTAACCTAGCATTTATTCAGGGAGGCAAGTTTGTCCGAAAATTGTAGATGAAACCATATCATGGTATGGTTGGTTACCTTCCTCCTCCTCCCAGGTCCCTCCATTTCTATCAAACTCAGGAGCTCAGACACATGCAAGCAAAAGTGAGGAGGCAGGGAAGATATATGTGGAATATAATAAATGACTAGTCTATTGCTATTTTTCTGTCTTTTTATATACTGATTTTCATATAAATATATATTTATATATAAATACGAATGTATATAAATACTATATATATAAAATATGCATATATATATATATATATAAAACTGTTTCTGTCTTACATGCTAGGATTAATCTCAAGTTCCCCTTCTGCCATAGTACCCTAATACCATATAAATTTCTAATTTGATGTATGTAAATTAAATTGCATGTTATTTACATTGCAATAGAAGAATAAGAGAGAATTCTGAATTTGTTTCTATAATTTTCTTTTTTTCTTATTCCAAAAAGAAAGCCAAGATATTAGCATGCAGTAGTCTATGGGACTGAAGGCCTAAACCAACTCAAGAAGACCCCTCTTTATGTTGTGAAAATCCAAGCCCACTAAAGATAGTACGCGAGGGCATTTCAAGTGGAAGGGGAGAAGAGCTGGTGGCTTTGTAAGGAGACCTGCAAAAGCGGAAGCCAAGGCGAGAAGATTTTCAAGTCTGGAAAAGGGGCAATAGCTTACTGTGAGTAACTGGGACTGTGGTCTCCTCCCCGTAGTGGCCCCTGGAAGGACTTTGTGCTGTGGGGGATGTCTGCGTGGTGTAACTGGGCAGCATCGCATTCCTCAGTGTTCTTGACTCTGGTAAAAGCTCCATGAATGCCGTGGCGCAAAGCCACAGGACCGCCAGACTTGGATGTCCTTGTAAACTTGGACAATGCCCATCTCAGCAGCAGGTGTGAATACAGAGTAGAAAAAAGTCTGCTCTGTGGAATTAGGGTCTTCCGTGGGATGGACGTGGGTGAGGAGGGGAGGCAGAGTCCTATTAATGACTGAATTTCTTACAACTTTGGTGGGATAGGTTCTCCAAATAAAATTAATTTTAAGTTTAAAAGAATAATGTAGGCTGACTTTTTTTGTTTGTCGCTTAGGTCCATTCTCCAGCTTTTCTTCTCTGCTCTGTGCCCCAAGGGGCTCACCTTTGTGGACCAGCTGCTACAGGTATCTCTGCCCTCTAGATTCCAGTTGTGTCCAGCCATTGGGAGGCACTGGCAGGAGATCAGAGGAAGAGAGGAGAATGAATTGGGATGTTTATTTCTATGGATCCCTCCCTACGAGTTGACTGGGTCCTTCTACTGAATGTAGCAGATCCTGTCTGGTGGCCCTCCCTTGTAGTTACTCTCTCCGGGCTGGGTTCTGTTAACCATTCCCTCTCCTGCCCTCCCAAATGTAAAATCTTTAGAAACCTCCCTGTTGTTGCTAGTTTTGGGTGGGGGTGAGGGAGCTGTATTATTCCTAATTGATTTCCTTTCATCTTAACCACACCTTTTAAGGAATTTCTTTGTTAAATCCTCCTCAATTAATTACTTTTTATTATGCCATCTTTGTCTTACCAGGACCCTGACTAAGGCATTATATGGATTTTTATTTTTTCACACCAAAGTTTATGGATTCATAACCCCATATATGCCATTTTTTCCCCTTGGAATGACCAAAACTCCTTGTGCAGCTCATATCAAGGGCTGTAAGTAGATTAGAACTCCTGGCACTGAAGAGAAATCACTTTGAGATTTTAGCACTGAAAGTCCCACATCCTAGGAAATGTCTCCATCCCAGGCAAATCAAATGATTGTAACTCTGATGTAGAGCTGGGTGTGCATGCAAAGAAAGCCCTACTGACTTCTGTCCAGTGGAGTATGATGAAACAGAGTTTGAAAATTAATATACAATTCTACATATGAGATTGTCCAGAAGGAGGTGAAGGAAATTAGGATAAATGCAACCCTGCTGAATAACAGTTTCAAAATACTTTTTAGCGGGGCATGAATGCGAGACCCGCATTTCAGAATAAATTGTTGAAAATTAAAGCGCTGCTTGAAGATGGAGGAGCAATGTTGTCAGAATCCTGGGTCCAAGGTGAAAATCATTCCTCACACCTAGACCTGACATCGGAGGCATGGCTCAACACGTTGAAACAGATGACCGAGCTAGGAAAAGCTCACTTAGCTGGAGATGGAGATGGTTACCAGAAACTGAGAGTGTTTTTAGGAGATACAATTACCATCCCAAGAGAAGAGGCAGTTCTGTATTGGATAAGGCTAATTTGAGACGTCAGGGAGCTGAGGAAAAGAGTAAATTCTGTGGAGCGTCTGAGGAAGTCAGCCTGAAGAGGCCACTGGTGATCATAGTAAAGCATTCCCGTGGCCATGGCGGGAGGGCCTGGTGGGTTGGTTCCAGGGGCTTAGATGAGACAATATAGTAGGTAGGATGCCCAACTGTTGCGAGAGCTAGGAAGAGCTGACTATTCAGTAGTCCTCCATTACCTGCCATTTTGCTTTTACCCTGCACTCAGTTACCCTGCAGTTAACTGCAGTCTGAAATTATTAAATGGAAGATTCCAGAAATAAACAATTCATAAGTATACATGGCATGACGTTCTGAGTAGCATGATGAAATCTTGCACCAACCCACTTTGTCCCACCCTGAATGTGAATCATCCCTTTGTCCAGTATGTCCTGTTTATCAGAGAAAGAGAGAAACCACATTCACATAACTTCTATTGTAGTATATTGTTATAACTGTTCTATTTTTATCATTAGTTATTGTTAATCATTACTGTGCCTGATAAACTTTATCGTAGGTATGTGTACATAGGACAAACATAGTCTGTATAGTGTTTGGTGCTACCTGTGGTTCAGGCAATCACTGGTGGTCTTGGAACGTATCCCCACAGATAAGGGGAAACTACAGTGTGACAGTAAGGTTAGAGACTTTGTTACAAAGAACCTGCCTTCAGATCCCGGAGAAGAGTACAGCTGACTCACTTAGCACACGTGTGAGCAAGAGCAAGGATCGGCATCTTTCCCTGTGCAAACCTTAATTGACTGAATTCAACTCCTTTCAACCTTCTCCCAAAAAGTGAAGATGGTGAAAAGGAAGAAGAAGCTGTTTCCTTCAATGGCAGGGAGGTGAAGTTCAGAAAGATGGGTCCTTTTCACTCATTTGGCCCAAACTCTCCAACAGAGTAGGTCAATTTCCTTGCTTTGATTTCAAGTCTTCCCTGTAAAAGTCTTCCTTTCAGGTGTCCAACCTGTGGCCCATGGGCCGCATGCGGCCTAGGATGGCTATGAATGTGGCCCAACACAAAATCGTAAATTTACTTAATGCCTTTTTTTCCTCATCAGTTTTCACTAGTGTTTGTGTTTTTATGTGTGGCCCAAGACAACTCTTCTTCTTCCACCGAGATGGCCCAGAGACGGCAAATGGTTGGGCGCCCCTGCTTAGCTCCCGTCAGTGCGGCACTTCTAACCCCTTCTTGTTTGGCTCCAACTTTTGCTCAAATAAACTCTCGAATTTTTAAAATAAACCTCAGTTTGTCTTTTAACACTCCACAAGTTGCCTTATTATCTGACACTTCAAGTTATCTGAAGCTAATACAGGCTCTCAACTAGCTCTGTCAACAGGAAGATTTGGGGCTATTCTGAGAGGAAGACATTTTTCCAAGAGGGCCCAGTTCTTGAAAGGGACAGGCAGGAAATGTCCCCTGTGCTCAGCTAACATATTTAGCTGTCGGGGAAAATATGACTCTGATATTGTCATTTATAATAATAAATATATATTTGGTTTTCCTCTGCATTCCTGGCAGATAGCTCCTAAAACTCTTGCAACTTCCTAAGTGAGAGAGCAATAAAGCTGTCATTTGCTCTTCATAACAAGCCCTTTCAACCACACTGAAGTTTATGTTAATGAGGTGACTTTTAGAAAGCTGATTGGTAACCTAGGGAGGGGAGCTGCTTGCCAATGAATCTTATCGTGTTATTATAGTGTTGGATCATTCAGCCCCACTCTTTTTTTAATTGTTATTCAACTATAGTTGTCCCACTTTTTTCTCATTGCTCTCCCCTACCCCGCCTACCCCACCCCCACTCCCACCATCAATCCCCACCCCATTGTTCATGTCCATGGGTCCTTTATACATGTTCCTTGACTCATGCCTTCCCCTTCTTTACCCTATACCCACCTTCTCCTCCCATCTGGTCACTGTCAGTTTGCACTTTATTTCCATGTCTCTGGTTCTATTTTGCTCATCTGTTTGTTTTGTTGACTAGGTTCCACTTATAGGTGAGATTATATGGTATTTGTCTTTCCTCATCTTGCTTATTGCACTTAGAACAATGCTCTCCAGTTCCATCCATGCTGCTGCAAAAGGTAGGAGCTCCTTCTTTCTTTGAGCTGCACAGTGTTCCATTGTGTAAATGTACCACAGTTTTTTGATCCACTTATTTACTTATGGGCACTTAGGCTGCTTCTAGCACTTGGCGATTGTAAATAATGCTGCTATGAATACTGGGGTGCATAGGTTCTTTTGAATTGGTGTTTCAAGATTCTTAGGGTATATTCCCAGCAGTGAAATTGCCCAGTCAGAAGGCAGTTCCATGTTTAGTTTTCTGAGGAAATTTCATACTGTTTTCCAGAGTGGCTGCATAAGCCTGCATTCCACCAACAATGTGCTGGGGTTTATTTTCTCCACAACCTCACCAGCACTTGTTTGTTGATCTGTTAATGATGGCCATTCTGGCCGGGGTGAAGTGATATCTGATTGTGGTTTTAATTTGCATCTCTCTGATGGCTAATGATGTTGAGCATCTTCTCATATGTCTATGGGCCATCTGTATGCCCTCCTTGGAGAAGTGTCTGTTCAGGTCTTTTGCCCATTTTTTAACTGGTTTGTCTGTCTTCCTGGTGTTGAGTTGTATGAGTTCTTTATATATTTTCAAGATCAAACCTTTGTCTGAGGTATCATTGGCAAATATGTTTTCCCATATGGTCAGTTCCCTTTTCATTTTGATGATGGTTTCTTTAGCTATGCAGAAGCTTTTTAATTTAATGTAATCCCATTAGTTTATTCTTTCCCTTATATTCCTTGCCTTAGGGGATGTATCCATAAGAATATTATTGCATGGGATATCTGAAATTTTCCTGACTATGATCTCCTCTAGGACTTTCATGGTGTCACAGCTTATACTTAGGTATTTTATCCATCTTGAGTTTGTTTTGGTTTATGGTGTAAGTTGGTGGTCAAATTTCATTTTTTTGCATATAGCTGTCCAGATCTCCCAGTGCCATTTGTTGAAGAGGCTATTTTTACTCCATTTTATACTACTGCCCCCTTTGTCAAATATTAATTGACCATAGAGGCATAGGTTTATTTCTGGTCTCTCTATTCTGTTCCATTGGTCTATGTGTCTGTTCTTATGCCAATACCAGACTGTTTTGATTATAGTAGTATTGTAATACAGTTTGATATCAGGTATTGTGATCCCTCCTACATTGTTCTTTCTCAGAGTTGCTGAGGCTATTCAGGGTCATTTATAGTTCCATATAATTTTTGAAATATTTATTCTATATCTGTGAAATATGTCATCAGTATTGTGATAGGGATTGTGTTGAATCTATAGATTGCTTTGGTTTGCATGTACACTTTAATTATGTTAATTCTTCCAATCCACGAACATGGTATACACTTCCATTTATTTGTGTCTTCCTTAACTTCTCTCTTC
>PVJI01013884.1:0-46174 GCA_004026765.1 Micronycteris hirsuta | reverse complement strand
CATTCATTTGTAGATGGGCACTTAGGTTGTTTCCAGCACTTGGCTATTGTGAATTGTGCTGCTATGAACATAGGAGTGCAAAGGTTCTTTTGAATTGGTTTTTCAGGCTTCTTAGGGTATAAACCCAGTAGTGGAATTGCTGGGTCGAACGGCAGTTCCATTTTCATTTTTCTGAGGAAGTTCCATACTGTTTTCCACATTGGCTGCACCAGTCTGCATTCCCAGCAACAGTGCAGTAGGGTTCCCTTTTGATGTAGGAGATATTTTAAATTTAGTATTTTATTTGGATTCTAACCTAAAAATTGGTGTAAACATTCGCAAAGAAAGGCATTGCACATGGTTTTTGTGCTTCTGTGTAGGGTTATGACTGCTTCATACCATGTGAAGGTGAAATAGTGTCCTACCCAGCGCATGACAGAAATGGCTTTTCGGAGTCGTATGATTGCAGAAAAACAGTGAACAGACAGTTATACGGTGGTGTGTTCTGGTGTCGGTATGCTAAATTCAAAACCGTCTGTGCCACAGACATTAGCGATGCGATTTGGGGAGCGCTGTGTGGATCCCGCCTTTGTTCACACTGTTCTGCATAATTTATTAGATTTGGTTCCTGATATAATTAGACCTGATACTAGTTTCAATTCGGAATTTAATAATGCCCCAAACCTAATCTTACATTCAAGGAAACACAATAGCTTTATAGAGTTTATCAGAAGAAACCCCTTTTCAAACTTACTGATTTTTTATAAATGGGCAATCTGTTTATCCTAAAATAGGATGCAAAGATTCACAATTCTTAGTAACTTTTTGAGAAAACATATTTACGTGAAAGTCATTCTCCACATTATTTCACTAAAGTTAAATTATAGGTACAATAAATGGGAACTAGAGCTAAACATATATTTCTCGTTAAACCTGCTATTTAGTTTCAACAAAGCAATATCATTTGTCACTTGAAGTTAATGTCTTTTTTATATTGTATAAGAGCAGTAAGTATGTATTTATATATACAGTGTTCATTTTGTTTATGTTTAACTTTTGTGTATGCATTAAATTGACATTGGAGTAAAATAAATTTAAGTCCATATTGTGAGTCTGTGAGAATCTTTTCCTCTGAAAGAGTTATATATATATATTACTCACTGAAACATTTACTAACCAAAAAATATGTCCATTAAAATATTTTATTATTCAGAGGTTAATATGTAAGCACTTTTAGTTGAAAGATTTAGTTGTCTAATCATATAAGTCATCCAGACTCTACTGTATAAAATATTACTGAGGGAGAATATACACAGAAATATATTTTTAGAGTGTTAGAAAAATCTGCATTCTGTCTTCATGCCTGTATTGGAGTGTGTGCGCGCGCGCGTGTGTGTGTGTAGAAGTAAGAAATGTGCATGTTCCTGAAAATGTCATCTGGCAAATATCTGAAAAGCAATCATATTGTAAAATCAGTAGATAACGCTTTTGAGTCTCTATAACATTTTAGTTGGTTTTCACCCCAATTTTATTTTATCCAAAGAAGCTTGCTGTCTCTTAAGAAGGAGCTACTGTAACCATCCCCTGTCGAGCAGCGTTTTTTTTTTTTTTTCATTTTGAATCAAGGCTACTTTCTGACTTTCTCACACAAAGACGTAAGAGGAGGAAGGTGGATGCAGGGGCTCTGTGGCGATTATACATAATTCTTTGCTTAATCTGCTTTGCAACTTTAAACTACTCTGCAGCTCAAGGGACTGTTTCCTCTATACCTCTATAGCTAATCTGGGGATAAAAATGGACAAATAAATGAAGTAAAGGTAAAGCATTGTTCAAAGTAGCCTTTTCACTGCCTTGGAGTTTGGGAATGATTGCTCTCTACATTGGCATTTGAGAGAAAAATTTGGCTATTACAGGTTTTTTTTTGTTATTTTTATTAAGTGAATGAAGAAGGACGGTTGCAGCTCAGCCACTGGGGTGTTGGAACAGCAAATTGAGGAGCCCCCAAGGACCTTGATACCCACTTTTGAAGTTCAATTCCAGTCACCGAGATTAGAGCGGCCCTTCTGAAATGAGGGTCACAAATGCATTTGTGATTTAGACTATTTGTCTGGATGCTGTCAGGGAAACAATGAACTATTATTGAACAGAACTGCTGATTTTCTCTTCGAGCCATTTTTCCTTTTGTCTTGGTCATCCCTGAATGGGAAAGTCTGACAGCCTGTAAAATAAAAAAAATTCTAGTTATGTGCTAGAAAGAGGAACATGAACATGGAAAGAGGAAACAGAGATGAGGCAGAACAAAGGCAGCTTTTCAGTTTCATACTGATGTTGTTTTGGTATTGAGTAACTTAGTTTAATTGGAAATGTGTTTACTGAGCATGTACTATGTAATAGACCTTGGTAGTTGGTGTGGGGGTACAAATTAGACACAATGAAAATCAGTGTCACCAAGGAGCTCATTGTCTAGTGAGAAAGACAAGGTCACTGGAACAACATAATCGACAGTTTTCTTAGCACTTGACCTTTCTGCAGCTGCAGCAAGGGCTGGCCCTCATTCCGCCCCTGGTCCCTGTCCTTGGTCGCAGATGGTTGGTTGGGAACGACAGAGTCAGAGCCAAAGGCAGCTGGTCCATCGACTAAGCAGCAATTCAAGATGCATAAGGCCTACTCTGAATGCCGGAGCCTATTAGAATCTCTGCCGTCCATCAGCAGTGTTCTTCATTTTTCTCTCGAAAACGTCTCCAACCCGCTCTCCCTCTACTCCCGTCCTGTCACTGCCAACACATCGCGATTGTCTCCTGGTTGGTTTCTTCATTTGTAGCGTCTCATCTAAGTACATTCTCCAGTTCGGCTTAGAGTGATGCTTCAAAACACTGTCAGATCATGTAATTCTTCTACTGAAACAATTTCGGTGGTTTCCCACCGCCCGGAAAACAATTCCACAACGCGGTGACCCCCCACCGTGGTCAGCCCCGGACCTCGTCCTCCTCTTCGCTCCTGGCACCGGCTCGCTCTCCATCCTGCGGCTGCTGCTGCGGCCTCGTGTCCATCCGCCCTGCGTGCTAAGGTCAGTCCTGCAGGGTGCTCCTCCTCACGCACCACTCTTCTGTCTGCTGCTCACGTGCTGGCTCCTCAGATGCTCTTAGTCTCGGCTGAGATTTCGTCTAGTAGCAGCTGCCTTTCCGCAGCGCCCTGGCTAACCGGGGTTCCACTGTGACTCTGTGCCCTGTGGTTTCTCAGAGCACTAATTTATTTTTTTACCATTGCAATTATACCGCCCCCCCCCCATAACTCAGATACCGTCTCCTGGTGTGCCAACATTGCAAGTATATTATTTCCTACTCTAGACCTTGTACCTACAGAGTGGCGAGACGGAGAGAAGAAGAAGCACAAGAAATGTGTTCAGTAAATAAATAAATTTACATTGAGACACGTAGAAATTGTCCATTGGGGGAATATTGGAGTAAGCAGATAATATGTACTTCTCAGTACATAATGATCTCTCAGGTGAGGGTGACCATTTTGGGGTCCTGGAGAAACTTAGCAGTGCCATGTGGGGTCACGTGGAGGCTGGCCGGGAGGGGTTGCAGTCAAAGACATCTGGGTTTGTACCCTTCGGCGTTAGCAACTTGCTGGCGGTAGTTTCTTAGGCAAATTTATGAACCTTGGTGGACTCTCTTTCCCAATATGTAACATGGACATAATAACATCTATTCATGGGATTGTTGTAAGGATGTGTAATCAGCTGTGTTAGTAGTTAGCATGCATAGTAACGGATACTTTTCAGTCAATAGTTTCCCGAGCCAAGCCCTGGGCTGGGAGCTTTATAGTGCGGTCTCACTGAATGTGTTCATCCACCCTGCTCGATATATACTGTCATCATCATGTGGCAAATGAAGAACTTGAAAAAGGGGATAATTTTAAGTTCATATATTCATTAAATGGAAGAATCAGGATGAACTCAGGACTTCAAACTACAGAATTTAATCTTACAAGTATAGCTATACGGGCTTTCATATAATATACGGAGGAATACTTCCAAATGGAAGTGAGGAGTTAATATTTAGGATGTGAGTATAGTATTTAGTCTGTGAGTGGATAAAGGTAACCTGAAAAGAATAGAGACTTAAAGGTACACGATGAGCCACATGAAGGTCCCATGTGGCTCCTGTGAGAGATGACTTTGCAAAGAGGGGTTGCCGTTGTTTTGATGGTGTTTGGCTCTGAGTCTAGTCCCACAAGGCTTGGTTAAACTCTGTACCCTCTCCTTCCAATATTTACCAGATTGTTCTCTCTAGTTTTTGGTAAACTATGCTCTTGTTCATTGCACTTTTATGTGGGTCATGGTGGATTGTTTTTCCATGGGTTTGCCATTTTTCATTGTAAAACCATCTTGTGGGTGTTCTTTTGTCCTGGGGACTGTCTGTGGGCATTGAACTGTGGCAGCGTTCTCACAGGGCAGATTTCCATTTGCTTCTGCCTGGGCTCTAGGGATTTGACAGCATAGACCAAGTTTTACTTTGGGGTTTCTTTGCACCTGGCTGTGTACATTTGACCCCAAATCCATTCTGGCATGAGCCTCAGGTGTTGGCTTCTGATTGGAACACCCCCACTTCCGACAGGCCACTCAAAGAGCAAGCTTCCTTGCAGGTTTCCTGGGGCTAGTGGTAGCGTCATTTCCACAGATGCGCCGGATCTCTGAGACAGTTAGATTTATTCAGGAATTTAGGCCCGTTTCCTTTTTCTAAAGGCCAAAGGATACATAGTTTTCCCATGCGCAGTAGCTCCCACTGTCTTGACCCATTATCTGGGGCCGTGACCCTCAGGGACGCCACCCTCTTCTTATTGTATTGTCTGTACCTTCACTCTCTGTTTCTATAAACTGGATGTGACTCTTCCTCTTCTTCTTTTTTTTTTTTTTTTGAGGTATTTGAATTTTTGTCTGTGTCGTATTTCATTCAGAATTTCCAGTGTTTACTGTGATGGGTGAGCCCATCTGCACTGTCTCAGTCTGACGTGTTACCAGAAATCCCCAAACACAGAAGTGCAAAGTGAGAGACCTCTTGTGTATGGATGGGACCTGGGACGAGGCTGAGGCTTTGATGGTGGGGCAGAGCTAGAGAAACTGCGGGAAGAAACGGGCTGGATTCTGCAGGCACAGGGAGGCACAGAAGGCCTTGAGTCAGTGCGTGGCATAACACATTCTGTATTTTTAAGGAACGAACTTGGTAAGCTCTGTAAAGAAGGAATGGCACACTGCGAGATGAAGGGCATGGAGACAAATCAGAATGCTATTGAAAATGTCTAGGACAAAGGTAGTTGACAGGCTGACCCCAGCAGTGGAAACAGAAGGGAGAGGGCAGACTCCACAGGCTTTGGAGACTGTAGAGGAGAGACGGCAGGGAGGGAGAAAAAGATAACTCCTCGGCTTCTGACCTGGGTGATTAGGAGGACATTTGGTTGGATTTATAATACTTTCCTGGAACTGTAGGTTATCACTGACTCTAGGCATGGCTTTGCCCCACCCTATGCTGTAAATGCCCCCATTTTGCGTGGTATCTTGGTGAACCCAGGATTGTGGTATGGCCAGGTAGACAGGGATGGTCAGTGGAATGGGCTGGTGGACTTGCACTGACTCAAAACTAATAATGGTCACCAATCCTGTGTAACGATTACATTAAGTACATCCAACCTGGGAGAAATCTTCCAATGTTGTGAATTCCATACTTCTTCTTAGTTTGATTCTTTTATCTGCGCTTATGTTAGCTGCATTCTCCCGTCTCCCAGTTTTTTTATGTGATGGAAGATAATGAGTTTTTAAGGTGAGTAGCTTTATCTTCCCCGCCCCCTCTCTGGGAATGAAATATTTGGTCTATAGGTAGAGAAAAGTGAAATTAAATGAAACCATACAAATTGACTGAAAAAAAAAAAACCCTCACTGGATGTTAGCAGTTTATAAACATTTTATGCTGACAAAGCTCAGCAAGCCTGGACAGAAATACTCGCACAAATCTGATTATAAGGCTCCCCTCACGGCAGCACAAACTGGCTCAGCAAAGGAACTCAAAAGAGTAACCCGATATAATTTATCCCTTTCTTCTTTCTTTTAAGGGGAAATGCTTGGTAGGAAACACATAGAAATCTCACCATATCGCACCAGTGCAAAACCGTAGGCGTTCTCTGTTCATAGAACTGCTGCATTTTAGCAATGGGGGAGGGGCCTGCTTCGGTCAAAGGGGTTGAGACTTCATCAGAAATTACCTCCGTCAACAAAGACTCTTTACCTGCCACCCCCCACTTCTTTCTTCCGAGTGCTTTTATTTGCTTCAGGTCTGGGACCCATAAACTCCAGCAAACATGAAAAGACCTGAGTTCTTTTTGACTTGAAAGGGGTGATTACAAGCCAGTGTCTGTGTTTTCAAAGGCCAGGTCTCCAATTTGGCCCTGAGCTCTGGGGACGGTCACAGCCGCATTGCAGGGCTCTGTGGGAAGCTTTGGGGTCGAACACAGCGGCATTTTAAGTTGAGGAAGCTTTGAAGATCAAGATTTACAAAGAAAAACCAACCCCACTGAGAGTCAGCCATTTATGAATTGCGATCAAAGAACGCTGAACTGAGAGTGGATTTGGGTCTTCTCTCTGCTGCTACCTGTCAGTGTGACCTTAAGCAAGTCCCTCAACCTCTCGGGGCCTCCGTTTCTTCATTCGTAAAATGAGGGAGACAGGACCGATGAGTGGGTCCCAGACACTGGACTGTGGATGAGATACATTCAACCCTCCGAAAAACGTTGGACACTTCCCGGGAAAACTCACCGATTTTGATTTGTGAGACCTAGGCTGGGGGTCGGGAACCTTTATGGTGTCATGTTACCCTGGGGATTCAGAATAGGTGGCTAAGGTCGAAAACCAGGCTCTGTGTGATTTTCATTTTGTTTTATTTTATTTTAAAAGTTCTTTTGACAATATCTCAAACCTAAAATATTTCCAAAATAATATAGTGAATATAGGTACATTATTATTATTAATATTTTTCCTGAACTATTTGAGAGTAAATTGAAGACATCATGATGGGGGTTTACCGCAAAATGCTCCCGTGTGTGTTTCCTCAGCAAGTACATTCTCTTCGGTAATCACGGTACAAAGATGACATTTGGGAAGCTTAATGTCGATTCAATATTATTATCTAGCATACAGTCTGTTTTCAAAATTTGCCGCATTCCTCTCTTCTGTTCTTTATGTCTAGTTGATTTTTAAATACATTTTTACACTTTCAAAACACAAACTTATAGAAATGTTGAAAGTGCAGTAGGGAGAATTTTACTCTTGAACCGCTTGAGAGTGAGTTGCCAATCTGATGGCCTATTGCCCCAGCCCCCGCTGTTCTGGCATGCATCCCCCACAAGGCCGTCTTCACGTGACCACAGACTGGTTGTCAGCGGGAGGAGGTAATGGCGATACGTCGCTCTTCTCTGGTTTCCAGTGGTGCCAGTCGTCTCAGCACTGTTCTCGATAGAAGAGCACCCAGTTCCGAGTCGCGTGTTAACTTCGGTTGTCCCAGCTCCTTTGTCTCTGAGCCTGAACTCGCTTCTCAGACTTTCCTTGACTTTCGTGACCTTTCGTGTTTGAAGATCGCAGGCCATTTCTTCAGATGCCCTTCAGTGTGGGTCTGTTTGATGGGACTTCGCATTTGTCAGGAGTGTTGCAGATGGGACGCTGCCTTTTTCTCATTGCCTCCTATTAGGTGGCACACAATTTTGATGTGTCTTATTGCTGATGATCTTCCCTTGGATCACTTGATGGAAGTGGTACTTCCCAGGCTTCTCCACTGGAAAATTACTCTTTCCCCCTTCGTAATTAATGAGTATTTTGAAGGGAGCTACTTTGAAACTATGTAAATGTCTCATTCATCATCAGACATTCAGTTTATTCATTCACGGACTTGTGGTTTCCTACTTTATACAGTGGGTTATAATCCATCACTATCATCGAATATTTATTTTAATATTCAAATTTCCCTGATTTGGCAGTAGAAGCTATTTCAAGCTTTGCCATATGTTCCTATCATTCTTTGAGTACTTCCTTGCTCTGATATAAAAAGATATTCTAGGATCATCTTATACTTTTTCTCCACGACCTGGATTCAGACAGCTCTGTAAGCAGCCCTACTTCCATTGGAGAATGGTAGCCAGAAGCCTGTGTGTGGGCGGTAGGGGTGCTCGTTGCTATGGGCACAGTGCTACTACCAGTCCTAGTGTGTGTGTGTGTGTATACACACATGTATGTATTTGCTATGTATAGACAAATACCAGCTCACCAACCCCCCCTGCCCTGCCCAACACATGCACACAGAAAATGCCGTTAGTGGAGTTAGTGATAAAAGGGTGGATTTTGTTATGGAGCAGGAAGAAACTGAGCTGAAGAAATGTGACTTATTGAAAAGGGTAACCACAAAAGGCGAAGACCTCGCGAGAGTTTTGACAGCAGATAGGACTCAGGAGGATCAGTGACAGGCCATAAAACCCCTATTTTTTATACTTAAGTCAACACCAGGTTGGTGTTTATAAACAAAAAAGCTGATTTATTTTAAATCCTGGAAGCCAAATAATGTTATCCATTAGATAATTTGCTGTATAGATAAGTAATAGATTTTGATAAACACAATAATTATAAATTATAATTACAGGATTGCCAAGTTATTTCTTTTTCAGGTCCTGTGTTTTATTAGTTGTGACATTATAAAAGAATCACAACAAATGTTTTGATTATATAGAATGTATGATACCTGGCCCTGACTCCAATTACAGGGACCAGGGCTGCCGTGGCTGGCCTCACAGCTGGTGCCTGGCGTACTTCCAGGGGACGCCTTTCATCCAGGTGGTGATGTGAGCAGCACCCCTGATGTTGTATGATGAAGCAGCTCTGCAAGGAACTCACTTCTGTCATCACTTGTCTGCTTCCCACGTGCCCCAGCAACAGTGGACAAAGGAAGGGAAGGAAATTATTGCCATTGGCTGTCGGCTGTGCCTATTAACCTTCGTCAGTCTACAGCCCAAGTCTAGAGCCTTAGAATAGATGTGGATACAGTACAGCTAAATGTATATGTAAATACCCTGGCATTTAAGCAATTTAAATCGCAAGAACTGAGTATATCAGTAAGGGGAACTAAAAAGGAACCAGCTTTTTGCAGTGTAATTATGTTTTACTGAATTAGCAAAGTGGCATGACCTTCAAGCAAGTCTTTGGGATACCAGGAGAATTGCGTCTTCACCAGCCCGCCCAGGGCCCTGCCGAGGCAGCATCTGCAGAACTCTGGGGAGTCTGTTCTGAATGTGTTAAAAGAAGGAACTGTGAGAGATTAAATCCCTTTTTCCATTAACAAAAAAAAAAAAAAAAAAAAAAAAAAAGGAGGGGGGACACTCTCTGTAAAGCCGGTCTTAACCAGCAGAGGGTTTGAAACATTTGGCAAGGTCTTGTTGAATCTTGCTCCATTGAGGCCCGAGCCAGCCGCAGGCCAAGGCTCTGCAGGCCGTGCGGAAGGGCAGTGCTCTCGGTGGGCTACTCCTGCTGGCTTTCTCTCTCCTCTTAGATGCTTGCATTTTCAGCCTGGGTGGAGAGACTTGGGTAATGAACACATCGATCTGTTGTGTGATTCCTGGACACGGGTAGCCTGACAGAAATAACAGCAGTTGCAGAGTGCTCACTGGGTGCTCTAGGCTGTCTCCTTGCATGATCTCATTGACCCCTGCATCTGCACTCTGACATAGCTCATCATGCCTTTGGCCATCAAATCACCAGGTGGGAGACCCTCATATAAACCCTCAGGATGAGGGTAAATAAAAATAAATGCACCCCAGAAAGGAAAGAAAGAAGACTCCTTCTCTGCCTTGGCCCTGGGGGCAGGGAGGGTGGAAATCCTCCTGTCAGGAGCACTAGAAACTCTTCTCAAAGAACTTGATCTCCCTGCAGCCCCACAGCAAGGGTAAGGAACCACCCCCCCCCCCACACCTCCTGATTTCAGAAATGTTAAAAAGTGAAGCTTTCCTCTCCCAGCGAATGAAGCAGCGTGTTGTCAGTGGCTCCATTTTGCAGGTGAGGAAAATGAGGCAGAGAGGTGAAGTCACTTATATATTTAGGATGTGTCTCTCAAACCCTGAACTTGACCCCTTCCCAGAGACTATGATGGCCTGGTGTATCTCTGGAAACACATGAGGCCATCATACATGTCATACTCACACATATTATTATAATAAACAATGTGTGTGAGGGAATGGTCATGTATATTAGTTATGTCAGGAGGGAAATTTCGCATGTAAGGATTTCTTAGGTATACAAAAATGAGAGTGTCCAGAAACTCAATAGCTCATGTTTGGCCCCGGTCATCATGCTTTGGCCAGAAACATTTCCAAATATTCTAAAATCATATTTCTCCCCCCCTGAGAAGGGCTTTTTCTTTGATGCTCTTGTGGCTGTTTAATAAGAACTTAAAGCACATAAAGGAGCACTGTTCCCTCTGCCTTTCTTTATTCCTCTTTGGCAAAGGACCTGCCATGCATTTCTTAGCCTGAAAACGTGCCCACTCGCCTGCTCTGCGACTGTGTGGAGAAGACCCTTTGTACTTAGAACATGTGGCTAAATAACACAGCACAGGTTTTTCTCATAGAAAATATTCACGATTAAAACAAGTGACAGAATGGTCATTTTTGAAGATGAACTTTTATCGCCTCAAGGTGTTTTTGTGGGCCCTAATTTGATTTCTCCTATTATTTTTTTTCCTGTATTGTTAAATGGAAGGATGGCAGAAGTATATCACTTGGCTTGCTGCTGGTTGCTCTCACATCAGTATGTAAACTGCATTTCTCAACAAAATAATACGGTTGTGGGACCACGTGATGACGTCGGCCAATGTCAGAATCAGGATGCTGTTCGGTCATTCACCTTAACGGGATTATAGCTTTTAGTTCAGACAGACAGAATTGATGAACTCCTGCTGAGGAGCAGCAGTGCCTCGTTTTCTTCTTGCTATAACTCCTCGAAGGACAGTGTCCCACTGGCTTCATCCATTTGTGTTACTAGGGTTTTCATTACAGAATATGTTTTTTCATTTAATTTATCCATATAATTTATTTCAGAATGTAGAGGCATATTAATGGCTTTGAAATGTTTCCTAAAATGTCTCTAATTTGGGACATAAACTACTGATTGCTCTTAGTTTTCTTGTTTGCATAGAATGAAGTGCTTATTGTACTTAGCTGGGCACTGGATATATACTGCTGACTAAGGTCCCATCCCTGCTCTAAATTATCTCTCATTGTAAGGTGGAGATAGATATAAATGGTTACCATGAATGTGACATGCACTACAATAGGGTTTATATGAAGTTATATGTTACCCGCAGGATAGAAAATGGCTTGATGGCCATTTGCAGGTTGATGGAGAAGTTACCTGAAACGGGTATCACAGATGAGTAGACATTTGCCAAGCAGAGTGGGACCCAAAGATGCAGAACTGCGCTGGAGTGTCTACCGGCCTGGGATGCAGTGCCTGGCGTGGGGGGTGGGGGTGGGTGCCGTGGATGGTAAAGGAAGATGGTGGGTCTGCAGAGTAGCTGGGATCCAAGTAGCAGGAGCTTTGTATCTGCTCTCACATACGATAGTACTTGTAATTTCAAGATACCTTTCCAGCCGTTTCCAAACTGTTTCCATTTTTCTATGACTCATCCCAGTTGTGTGAGTTCTTGAAGTTTTTCCTGGTGCACCTGCTTTGTGATAGGAAAACCCCGCACAGAGGAGTTTTCCAGTGAAGGCTGGGTCCTGGGGCCAGCCGGGGGAGGCAGAGCTCCTTAGGCTCCTGTGTCTGAAAGCTCGCACACGATGTAGTAGTTAGGAGAGGTGCCCAGGGGCTTGAAGGGCTGAAATGCTGGGGAAGAGTCACTGAAGCTGTCTGCCAGGGCTCCCAGGACATTTGTGGTGCTAGGAACTGGTGAGGAAAGTGCTAATGAAGGAAGCTAGTGGAACCCTCCATTCTGGGCTGTCATCCCGGGGAAGGTCTGCAGAGTGTAATGAGGCGAACAATCAAGTTGTTACAGTCTGAAAAGGTTAAAGCAGCTTCAGGGATCACTATTTGTGCTTCTTGGGTACTGGAATGTCATGCCAGTAATAAGCAATCTGCAATCCAGAGAAAAGAAGCAATTAGTTCACTCGCATCCATCCTGAAGGCTGCCCAGCTTCAGAATGGATGTGAGGACTGAATTCTTTTCCTTGGAGGCTGATCTGAGTCCCAAAGACTCAAGCCGGTGGTGAGTGAATGTGGTCAGTCTGTCAGCGTCATTTATTCGGTTCCCACCATTTGCATATCATGGAATTAGGTTTCAACAAGCCCTCAGAAGTGTAGAATGCATACTCTGTGATGCCAGTGAATAGCTTTGAGCCTAACCAGACTCTCTCATGCTTTTGCTGACTTTAAGATTTGGAACAGACCTTGATCCCACGAAACAATGGGTTTGACTTGGTCCATAGTGAAACTGCGAGGGGAGGTAGTCTCATGCTGATCCTACTAAGAATCATGTTCAAGTTGTTGAAATGTTTATGTGTTTCATCACTGTGTCTGGTGCTCTTTGGATTGCATTTGTGATTAATCCGTGCACACCTCTTTTATGCTAGGCCACTGCCTTCTACACTGGAGAGAGAAAGGTTGAGACTAGCTAGTTGTTTCTCTAGAATTTTATCATCCATTTGGCCTGCCTTTGACAGTGCTAAGTGACACCCTAATAGTCCTCCCACTAGGGAAGGACATGAGAGAAATCGCTCCGGCTTGTTCTGCACTCAGTCTGCACAGGACAGTTGCAGGAGGTGTGACGGGCCGGAGTCCTAGGGGTGGGCAGTGTGCGATCTGTGCGCGTGAAACACCCTCCCTGGGGGTTCTGATTCCGCTCCCCGCCTGCTCCTCCCCACACTCCTCGCTCCTGGGAGAACGTCCGTTTCCGATGGCCCGAAGTGTATATAGTTGACCCGTGAAGAGCGCAGGTTTGAACGGAGCAGGCCCACATATATGCAGGTATTCTTCAGTAAATACATAGAGCACTGCAATGTATTTTCTCTTCCTTATGACTTTCTCAAGAACGTTTTATTTTCTCTAGCTTGTCTTATTGTAAGAATACAGTACATATAACATACAAAGTAGGTGTTTAGCTGCTTATGTTATCGGTAAGGATTCTGGTCAACAGTAGGCTATTAGTAGTTAAGTTTTGGGAGAACCAGAAGTTATATGCAGATTTTCAACTGTGTGTGTGGGGGGTCAGTGTTCCTAACATCCGCATTGTTTAAGGGTGAACTGTGCTGTTAAAACAGTGATCGAAGATGATATTGAGATGATACAAACAAACTTTATTTAACACTTCACGAAGCAGACACTCTTCATCTGGAATACTGCAAAATGGGCCAGAAGGCAGGAAACTTTTGTAAGGAATAAAGAACAAGGAAGAGAAAAATAGAAACTATTTGATTGACTGGGGCCACATAACCAACCCTGTTTGCACTGAGAAGGAACAAGGAAGTCAGTGTGGAGCCCAGAGTTAGTTTGGAGACTGGCTGACTGGGGAGACTGTGTTTCTGGTCAAGCAGAGCATCTGCAGGGACATGAAAGTTATTTATGTTCTGGTTTGCTGACACCATACCCTGAGTAGGAGCAACTCCATCTTGGACCTTGGAAGTTATTTCAACAATATAAATCCCCTTGGAATCTTGTTGAAATGAAGATTTAGATTCTGTGGGTCCAGGATGGGTCCAGAGGTTCTGCATTACTGCCTTTCGTCTAAGTGAGGCCCATAGTCCTGGGCAACAGACCATACTCAAAGGGCTCCCATCGTCTGGAACTGTCCTTAGGCAAGCGCTCGGTTAACTACACACTTCAGGCCAGTTCTTTTCTAGGGGCCTGCAGTCAATTTTTATTGGTAAGACATACTGTGGTGAAATAACAAGGAAAAAACATCATGGCAAAGTAGAAAGATATAACCTCAGAAATACAGGGGTATGTTGCAGAACTGACCTTTCTGAGGAAGTACATCTTGGGAAGGAAACCATGTAGAAAGAAGCAAGTGATATTTTAACTCAGTGTTGAAACATGAGTGAGGATGCAGCAGGTGGCCGGGGAAGTAGCGTGTTTTACTCTGGGCATTTGCACCATCTTCTAGGACTGCAAACTTCAGGGTTTTCCTGGGTTTCTTGACTAGCATGGCTGACGGAAAGGGAAGCATAGACCTTGTAAGCTTGTAAACGTTGGCAGAAATTGTGAGAGTTGCCGCTTATTAACTAGTATCTGTGCTACTCAGCAAGTTTATTATTTGATTCGCCCATCCCAAGTTGACAGGAGGGGAGAGTAGAGTTTTTGCAGAGGTAAGTTTGCTAAAGATTTTTAAAAATGGATTTACCTTTGGGAAGGTGAGGCCTAATTTTAAATAAACTCTTGCTGTGTTCACTCAGCGATCCTGGATTTACTTACGAGCTTTACTTATGTTTGCCAAAAACGCGTCTTTCAAAAATGGCTGGAGCTATGTAATCAACAACTTCATTTGACAGAAAGCTAGGCAGAACTCGGGAGCCGTTTCTCTGTCCTTACGGCCCCCGTGCGGCTCCACGGCGACTCTCTGTCCTGATCCTCTAAGTGTCTGCAGAATGTTACCATGCTCGCCCTTGGCACATTCCCCATAGTTGGCTCCTTGTTTTCTTGTATTCCTTTTGTTTTTCATTTTAAATCAGAGATCGATACTTCTAGTTCCTACAATTCCCGCCCCCCCCACCCTTAGAAGTGACAGCAGCTAGTTGTCAGGAAAATGAAGTACATACCATTGGAATGAAATCTGCAACCGGCTAAAACTATGTCCTTGTACAATGATTTCAGCTTGGCTGACTACAACACTAGCGTCTACTGAGGGTTGGTACTTTGAGAACTGAATATAAACTCAGTTCCCCAAAGACATCTGAGAAAGGTCTCAAGCTAAGTGCCGCTTTAAAATATACATCACATCTGTGTGTGCAGTTGCGTTCCTGTGCCATTTACAAGCATTTCCTTCAGGAGCAGACGTCCACGAACACGGGAGAATGAGACAACAAAGCAGCAAACATATTCTTCAGACTTCTAGGGCCAACGCATGTCATCGGGAAAAAAGTCACAATAAAGAGAACACTTGTCTAAAAATATATACTATCATCCGATTCTTCCACCTTCCAGGAGGCTAAGAGCCCATTGCTGTAAATCAGTGAAGTCTGTGCCATTATTTCGCTCTACAGTGGTGTTTCTTGAAGTGTGGTGTTTGTTAAAAGTGCAGATCCTGGGCTAACCTCAGATCATCTGAAGAAGAAGCAGTGGATTCTGCATTTTCTAAATATTTTATGTATTTATTTTTAGAGAGGGAGTAAGAGAAGGAGAAACATAGATGCGTGAGAGATACATCGATCAGTTGCCTCTGGCACACCCCCAACAGGGGACGTGGCCTGCAACCCAGGCACGTGTCCTGACTGGGAATCGAACTGGCAACCTTTCAGTCTGCAGGCCAGTGCTCAATCCACTGAGCTACACCAGCCAGGGCAGGATTCTGCATTTTCAATAAGCATGCCTAATTAAATATTAAGCAACTGAAGTTTGCAACCTAGCAAATTAGGTTGAAGGGAAGAGTCTACTGGGAACTGTCCTTGGGATTAGCAAGGAAGCTCTTTCAAGCAGAGTAGGTAGAATTAGATGAAAGTGTCATCTGTCCTTCCCACCCTTGGTGATGTAGGGATAATAAAATCATATGCGGCTATAGTCGATGGTCTGAGATTACATCATAGAATAAGAGAGGTGATCTCTGGTTGATATGACATTAAGCTTAAAATCTTTGTAGTACAGGTTAAAGGAGACACTCTGGGTGTCTCTGTGGGATACCTTTAACAAAACCCAGTTCCAGCCTGAATTTTAAGTCCTGTGCACTATTACTGGTGACCTGAATGTCACAGGCTGTTGCTGTTGATCATTGTTTTTGATGGAGCTCAAGACAGCATTCTCTCTTCCTCCTGGGACTTACCACCACAGTTGAACTTTGAGGTCTTAGCCTGGACTCACAAGGAGGCCCATTTTGGCAGAGAAATAACTTGCTGTAATGCCCCACCATCAGGAGAGAGATGGAATTAGTTATTCCTTAGGACTTAGATATTTGAAGCAGAGGCCCATCTGGGGGACATGTGGTATGGTGGGCCAAGTAGAGGTGCCAACCACTTACCCCCTTAACAGCCACCCGTAGGCCCAAGACAAGTTCACTGTCCAGGTGTCCTTCCCTGGGCTGAGACCAGCTGGTGGTGGGCACCACACCAGTCATGCCTCGGGGACTGCAGCTGGTCTGCCATTGAGCCCCTAGCCAAAAGCCAAGAGGATGAATTGATTTTCAGAGCACCCTTCAAACGAGTTGCATGTGCTGCAGCCAGCGACTCATTTCCGGTCCTTGTGTAGTTTGTTCCCAGGCCCTGTGGCCTCAGGGCAGGAGCCTCGTCATCCCTGATTCACCTCTCTTGAGGGGGCCACATCGAAAGAGGCTCATGGAGCTCACTCCTAACTGGCTTATTCCTTCCACCTAGAGTGTTCTAGAAGCAGAGGCCTTCTTGTTGGATGCTTGTCTTTCCCAGCAAAGCAAAATGTAGTGACTCTCAATGAACTTGCTGTCATTCATTTCCTTCTCTCAAATCGATTTTAAAAACCAAAATATTTTTTAAAATGTCAAGGCACTCCTCTTCCTTTTTCCTAAGGTGAGCTAATCAAACAGTATGCTGACAGAAACTTCCTTGTTCCCTAACAGCTTACACTCTGGTAAGGAAGATAGTGCTATGACAATAAATGCCAGGTGAATGGGACTGTCAGGGAATGACAGGTGACCCACTAGTGGGCAACTCCTCTGACAGAAGGAGTGGGATGGGTCCTTTTCCTTGGAGATGCACTTCGGGGTCCCCCAGTGGGCACAAGACACTAGGTAGGGTGAATTAAGTAGTGATTAATTCCCCACATTCCATTAATGTGGAATTTCACTGGGAAATCATAAAGGGGAATGAAACAGAATTTTAGCGGGTTTTTATTTAAGAAAAAATAAGTTTCTTTTCAATTAGAAACCTCCTAGCTCCCCTCCTTTTCATAACACACCTGTTCCCTTCACTGCCGACTGTGCATCCCTCATGGCTGGGTGACTTGTGTAGCAATTTACACACACACACAAAAAAAGACTTTCATAACTAAAGAGCCTTTTTCTCTATGAAAGCATCCTACAGCATTGAAATAGATGCATATTTTTCTTCTCTCCCTTCAAAGCTTTCTCCATCCTTGACCGTAATTGTCTAATTGCACCCATTCTTTGTATAACATGCTGTACTTTCTTAGCAGTTCCCCAGGTGGTGGGAAATGTTATTTGAAAGTCACAGACACAGATGCAGGTTATGCAATTAATAGACCTCCACTAAATGGAACCGATAGACCATTAAAATGCACCCCTGCTGTCCAAGCTCTCTCTGTCTCCATCTTTCTCTGCAGCATTGGCCTGGACCAACGGCTAAAGAGACAGGAAAATCCGTCTCTTCGACTCCACTTGGTTTTAAGTGCCAAAGAAGAACGGGGCCAGATAATGGTTTCCTGCTCTCAGCCCTAGCATGCTGACTGCAGAGGCTGCTGAATCAGGAGTTGTATCCTTGACTGTGGCAAATGGAAGAAATTGCCTCCTCCAACCCAGAGAGGCAGTGTCTTGCAATGAACGGCCTGGCTGTGTAAATACTAAAGGCAAAACGGGCCTGGAGCTGTCGGGATTTTTGTTTGCCCCAAGTAGGGATAACTCTAAGCGGTTTATGGCACTGTTTCTCAGCCAGAGTCCAAGGGCACTTGAGTTAGTAATGGCAATAACAGGAACAGCTTCGTGTCAATATGGAGACACAAATACGAAAAGATGTCAACAGCCAGCAAGAGTCAATCGCCGCTGGCAGCACTGGGAAAGTGGAGCGTGCCAGCAGCATCAGCAGTGACGTAACCAGCCATCAGAAAGCCTCGGAGGCCAGGAACAGCGAGGTCAGGAACAGCTCACATTCTCAGGGTCCCTGAGGTCATTGCTGAGGCTGGAGGGAAAGAATAATTTATGAGCCCTGGAGGCCTGATGTGGTAACACGTTATTACCTTTGTCAGCTGGGGTAATTACTGACCTGACAGTATTCTGGATATACATTTAGGGGAACCTGCCTTCCTGGGGTGATGGCAGGAAATACTGTTTTCAGGCGACTGCCTAGTTCACTCTTGCCATGCCCTGGAGGAGAAGGAGTAAAATGCTGAAGTTTTCTGGCTGAGGTGTTAAAATACAGGGAAGATACGTGGTAGAAAAGCTTCAGACTTCCCCAATAACAGATTCTATTCCCAGTATTATTGGTTGCTTCCACTTACGGAGCACTCACTGTGTTCAGGTGTGGTAAAAGATTTACATGCTTTATATCCTTCAGTGCTCACAGTGACCTTTGGAAGCAGACACTGTTGTTATCTGCATTTTATTTTTTAAAATATTTAATTAATTTATTTTTAGAGGGGAAGGGATGGAGAAAAAGGGAGAGAAACATCAATGTGTGGTTGCCTCTCACACGCCCCCTCCTGGGGACCTGGCCCACAACCCAGGCATGTGCCCTGACTGGGAATTGAACCAGCGACCCTTTGCTTCACAGGCTGGCACTCAAACTGTTATGAAGTGGACCTGTGGAGGAGCCCAGATATTGTTACTAAAATGAGCCCCCTCCTTCAGGGTCTTTCTGTTCTAGGTTCCTTTTTGCCTACTGCCGGTATGAACTGTGGCTTTCAATGCCAGAGTTTGGTGGAAAGGAAAGGACCTATTTATTCAAAAGTTATACAGGTTTAGAGCAATGGCAGCATGCTGCCCTTAAAATCCCGAAGTCCCTTAAAACACCTGCAAGCACATGCAGTCCTTCCTTCCCCCTTTTGCCCAGTCGGGCCAGTCTTAGAACATGCCACTCAGAAGTACCATCCTCCAGAAGTCCGCAGCTCGCTTCTCCCGGTTTGTCAGTCATCTGTGCTCAGCTGGGTAGCTCTCTCAGCAGTCCCCAGCACCAGCAGCTGTGTCACCGCCGGGATCACCAGTTCTTAATCCAAAACCACGTGGAACCTTCTCATGGCCCACCAGCGAGAGTCCTTTCACCCCTTTCCTTCCCACAGGGTCTTGCACTGTTCTCCCCAGTCCCTCCTGGTGGCCCGCCTTTAGTTTTAAAGCCCAGCCTGGAACCTCTTCCTTAACCCCATTTCCGACTCCTCCCAGAATCGGCTACACCTGCCAGTACTCCCTCAGTTTTCAGCCTTTCTGCGCTGCCAGAGTTAGTCTGGGCAGGCGTGGCCCTGTGGAGTGGAGTGAACCATTTCCAAGCTCTCACGCAGGCACTGTAACCAGGGGGATCTGTCTCTCAGTTACATCATAGGTCAAAGTCACACATACCTTCTGGCTCCTTTTAGCCTGGAAGACTAGTGGACTGTTATTGATATGCAAAATAATTCTCAATGGCCATGCTCCATGTGTCCTATCCCCTCCGCCAGACTTGTGGATGTGGGGATTTCCCTTATTTCCTGACACCCCAAGTTCTGGACCCTGTTACAAATCCCCCTTTGGGGGTCCCTGGCTGTACCCCATTACAAATCCACTGAGCCACACCAGCCAGAGCTATTATCTGCCTTTTATAGACAAGTGAAGTAGGGGCACAGCACTAAGTCACCAGCAAACAAAGCAGGGAAAGTGGAGTCAGACCCAACTTTGCATGATTCCAGAGCTTGAGTTTAAACTGCTCTGCCATATTGTCTGAGGTGATAATAGTAATAAAACAACAAATAACAGTAACACTGTCCTCAGCTAACATTTACTGGGTCCTTAGTATGTGCTAAACATTGGGCTAAATGTTTGAACACATCAGGATGGGGAACAAGGTCCTGGCAGAGCACAGGAGAGCGATCGGGGAGGTGGGGGAAGCTGTGCAGAGAAGAGGACTCGTGAGCCCGATGCTTAAAAAGGGGATCGGAGAGATGGAGAAGAAGGTTGCCCAGTGCACAGCGGGTCGCCTGGGACAGATATTTCATGATGGAAGATATCAGAATGGCCAAAAATATATAGAACGGGGCTCAGCATCACTAGACATGAGGAAAATGCAAATTCTGATTACAATGGGATACCTCTGTACCCACTTGAATGGCTGTGATTAAAGAGACTTAAACAGCAGGTGCTGGCAGGCGAGGAAGTGGAGCAACTGGGACCCTCATGCACTGCTGGTGAGAATATAAAATGGCACAGCTACTTTGCAAAACAGTGTGGCAGTTTCTCATAGGATTAAACATGCCCTTTCCCGAAGTCCCAGCCATTCCACTCCTACATATTTGCCTAAGAGAAATGGAAAAAAAAGTCTATCCTCACAAAGATCTGTACATACATTTTTTTTCCTAGCAGATTTATTCATAATAGCCCAAAACCTCAAATAACTCAACTGTCCCTCAATAGGAAAATGAATATTGAGTAAACAATTGTACATGTGTATAATGAAATATTCCTACTGAATATAAAGAAACAAATTACTTATACACCCAACAGCATGGATGAATCTCAAAAACATTATTCTGGGTGGAAGAAGCCAGACACTAGGAGTACATCCTGTGTGATTACATGTCTATAACGTTTTTAGAATGGGCAGAACTGATCTCCAGTGACGGAAAGCAGATCCATGGTTGCCTGGGGCCAGAGGTGGGGAGTGAATGACTAAATAAATTGGTAGAGCGAGAATGCTGGGGTGAGGGAAATATTCTATACCTTGACGGTGATAATAGTTACATGGCTGCACATAGTTGTTAAAACATCGAACTGCGTGTGTCCTGGGGGGCAGAAACAGCAGAAGGCCATTACAGAGGTTATTCTTGATTCAAGCAAACAGAACCACTTGTTGATTCCAAGACACCTGGTGCTTTTGCCCTGCGTTAGGGTCTTTGATGCTGCCATTCCCTCTGCGGGGAGTGTCCTCATCCCTACTGGATGAAGTTCTGTCGGCCTTACACTGCCTCCTGTCAGTGAGGTCCGTCTGTCTGATTAGGTGACCGTGAGCTGCCCTGCTCTGATTCTGCCTGTTTCGTATTCTGCCTGGGGCTATAGTTGTCTGCACCCCTTACTTGTCTTGTTCTCCAATGATCTATAAGCTGCCTGAAGGCAAGGGCTCTATACCTCCAAGAGCATATTGTCACACAATGCACGTGAGCGTGAGTGTCCCTCGTGGGTTGGCTGACATAAAGTAATGCAATGAATTGGTTTATAGGTCTGAGTGGAGAGATGTGTGAAATCCTTTGTTTTCATATGGGGATATGTTGGAAAGAGACCCGGTCTTTTTCAATGATGTTCACAATGGAATTGGGAGGATTTGCCCTTGGATTAGATTTTAAAATGGAAACAGCTACATATGAGTTGAGCCCAGAAGGATACATGACAGCTTTATAGAGACATGTGGCAGTTGGGTCATGAAATGAAAGGGTTGCCAATGAAAAACTATTATTTGTTCTGGGGAACTTCTAAAACAAAAGAAAAATAATTTTGCTTTTGTGAAACCTGAAAGCTGATAGATGGTAATTATTTTCTGCTTGGCTGCAATTGTGACTTCATGACATAATATAGTATATTAATGACTGTGCTGTGTTAATTGGAGAAACAGGTATATTAAGACTATAAGATTTTAACCCTGGTAACGTACTTGAATCCTTAACTTTATGCAAAATGGCATGAAACATTATTTTTCAATGCCAGGGCTTTTATGTGCAAAGCCAGTGACTTTGAGAAGTGAGTTTATAGGCTTATCAGCACAGAGAATCAGCTAATTGACAGATTCTTACACAATTTGTTCCAAGAAACACTAATCCGGAGATTGGAAAGATGCAAATGCTGTAATCCCCTGTTTACAGAGGAGCAAAAAGGAACCCTACTGTTCTCTTCAGGGGCTCCCTGGCTGCTGTTCTCTGGGTTATAGGTGGCCGAAGGGTATTTCTGTGCAGTAGTAATGTAGACACAGATTTCAATTGTGGGGCTTATGATTCTGGAACCTAGATTCCCCCCCGCCCCCGGATTTATCAGGTCGTTGCGTGGTTCTCAGCATTTGTGTCTGTTTCCCAGTTGTGTTTTGGGATGCTGCTGTGTTAATCCCCGGGGAGTAGGGACGGGTGACAGGAGAGCCCATCAATGGCAGCCCCATGACCTTTTCTGTTTCACACATCATGCTCAGTTCTTCCCGCTGGGCACGGTGAAGGTCCCGAGATAATCACCACGCTGAAAATAGCCAACACTTACCGAGCACCAACAGTGTGCTAAGCACTTTACAAATTATTCTATAAGGTAGGAATGATTATCATCCCCATTTTACAGGTGAGCAAACTGAGACTTGGGTTAAGCAGGCCTGCCTGAGTTTGCACGTTAGTAAATGTTGGGATTTGAACTGTACATATTTTCTTATTTTGGGGTCAGTTTTTAAAAATGTACTCTTTCACTGCTGTAATCTTTGGCCCTAGAATAAGATTAGAAAGGGCTGAATGTACTACCGCAAATTAATCCTACAGTATTTATAAACTCACACTCTGATCTGAATAGCTTTTGCCCTGGATGGGCAAAGTGAACTCATATATGTCCAAAGTGGGAAATGTTGCTCTTCTTTTCTGTCTTTGAATTAAAGCAATAGCCCTTTGAGGCTGCATATATATGTATACAAATATAATCAATACATTTGCCTTCTTAGCAGGTGGGCTTGAAAATCTCGTTTTAACAAAAACCTGTCAATGCATGGTTAATAGATTCGATGTGCCCGCACCCCATCCCCAGCATATAAAAGGCTATGATTTTGCATATTTGTCATAAATGGCTGCAGGACCCATATATTATTGAAGTGAGCTTTTCTAATGGGGATAAATGCACCGCACTGTGGACTCTCAAGATGACAAGCTCCACAACTCACACCCAGCGAAGCAGGGGGAAATATATTATCCCTCTGCCACGCTGTGACACGCATATATTCCATTCAAGCTTCACCAGGGCCTGAAATCCAGAGAGATCAAAAGGAAATACAGACTTCCTGCGACAGCTTTTACAGCAGTTTCAGTTGGCTCGGTGCATTTGCATAGAGTGCAAAAGGCTCAACTTTGGCTTCTTCAAAAGAGGAATTTTGTTAAAACATTATATATTTTATAAGCTATATTTTTTCTCCTGCAAGTTACATTTCTCTAATTTGCCTGAAAATCCAGGGAGATTTATAATAAATAATAACTCAAGGGAAAGAGTTGTATGCCAGCATAATAATAATAGGATATGGAAAAATTTTAAAAAGTTACATTACAAATTATCGAAATACCTTAGGTTCAGTTTTTATTTCCTGAGACATAGTTATAACAAAACTTGTCTCAAGCCATTGTTTTGGTCTGGCTTATTTCCTTCCATCCTTCTTGTGGCTGCACTTTACAAATGAAAATAAAGTTGCCCCAGATTAATTAATAAATTCTATGGGCAGATACTGTTCATTTTATTTAGGATAGCAAAAAAAAAAAAAAAAGGAAAAAAAATAGCATAACGCGGGGAGTGACTTTGCACAAGAGTTATAATTTTCAGTCCTTGTTTCTGGTCTTGTGCATAGGCAGTTAACGCTGGTGGAGTTGTCCTGAGGTGGGGTGAGGCTCCCAGTGGCCCCCAGAAACTATTCCTCAGTGCCTCTTCTTGCCACATACCAAACTAAGCCTGGTGTCAGGACTGTCGTGGACCCAGGGAGATCAAGCATTACGATCACCCCGCTCTGTGGAAATATAAGGTGTGAAGAGAGGTGTTAAAACTCTGGATATCAACTCCCTTAGCAATACTAAACAGATTTCAGGATGGCTGGCCTGAAACCAAGGGGCGGGAGCCAGCTCTCTAGCTATTGCAGATTCAACTGCTTTGACCTCTGAAACACACAGACGGCCTCTGCAAGAGAATTTTGCATTTGCTCAAGAAAGTAAGTTTGGTTTAGAGAAGGGAAAACTGAGACTGACAGAGTCTCTTGGTCGTGATTAAGTTCACATGGTACGATAGGGATACAGTTCTCTCTTGCCTGTCAAAGCCTGGAAGTGTGTATCCAGGGCTGTGGGGGCGCCACTGAATCCTTAGTGGTGAGGCTCTTTCTCCATCACTGCCTCGCTTTTCTTAGGGTCATTCAAAAGGATGAGTGGGACTCTGGCTAACACGGAAGAAGGGATTAAAACACAGATAAGGGAAACGGAGGACATCTGCAATCGTGTCAGCAATAAAATAAAGAAATAAATAAAATAAAGCAGATACGGAGTACTTGACATGTTTTTAAAGGAAATTTCCAAGAACCTATCACAGACAACTTTTCTTTACATCTCCTTGGTCCTAACTTAACTGCATGGCTGAGTCCAGCTGCAAAGCGAGGTGGGAAATGTAGTCTTACTTCTGGGAGTCGGCAGCACAATGAAGAATCAACAGTTCTGTTACTGACCAAGAGGGTAAAAAGAATGTTGGGGTGGTAACCTACCTTTTTTATAGTGAGATTAAATAATTGCTTAGGATCACCCAGCTTTCTAATGGCAGAGGTTAGAAGTAGGTCTTCTGATGGTACAGTACTCTTTGAATTGACAGTGACCATTGAAGCCTAAATGGGGACAATTTCTATAGTGAAGAAAATGAGGATAAAGACTGTTTTATTTTATTTATTTTTTAAAATTAATTTATAGTTGTTCAATTACAGTTGTCTGCATTTACCCCTCATCATTCCCCCTGCCCCCAGCTATCCCCACCTCCCGAGACTATTAGGATTTCAAAGTTGGGTCTCAGAGTTTGGTTTTAAGCATTCTTCCACTCACGCATTTTTGCCTATTATAATATGATTTCTATTCTATTTTTTAATTCTCTCCAGCTTAAAATTTTAAAAAAGCCTTAGCATATGAAGATGATATCTTGATTTACCTTTCGGCAACACTAGTGAAATAGTGGGAAGCAGAGAGTCGTTTAACTTGCGGCCACAAGTCTCAAGCGGGTGCTGTGCACAGCAGTCCGCGTCCCTGGTCATCTCAGTGCAGCGCTCTCTGAGACAGTGTCCCCCCCTTCTCTCGCTCCCCTAGCTTTTGGTACTGTCCCCCTCATTTTCACCTGATGACCTTGTCTGTTATTTCACTAGGAGAATGAAGACGAACATGAGAATTTCTGCCAGTTCCCACCACCACAAACCCACCTGTCCCTGGATCCATGTACACGGCTTCCCTTCTGTTACAGTGGATGAACAGTCCTGTCTCTTCGAAGCCCAGCTGCACACTCACACACTGGAGCCCATCCCGTCTTGCCTGCTCACAAGCTTGGCTCCGGCAGTTACATATTCTTTCTCCGGCATTAGGTTCTCCTTCTCTCAGTCATTCCTGCCAGCATTCAGAAGTATTCGAGCAATCTCCCTAGACCAGATTTCACAGCCCCTTTCTGGTATTTTTTGCGCTCCTTGAAAGAAGGGTTTTATGTTTTATATTCATTCTTTGACTCCTTCTACTTAGGTTTTTATCCCCAACACTCCCCTGAAACCCTTCTGGTTGGCTCCCAGTGTTTCCCATCTTGCCATATCCTACAGGCCTTTCTCGATCTTGGTCTTACCGGACCTGTCAGGTGCACGTGACCCAGTTGTTCACTTCCATCCTCTGGAAGCACAGTTTCTGCTTGGCTTGGGTCACTCTGTTCTTGCTTTGTTTTCTTTCTATGCAGTGGCGGTGCCTTCCCATTGTTTCTTGAAAGCTCCTCTCTTTCTGACCTACAGAATTTGGGGCTATCCTAGGGCTTGGCCCCTTGGCAGTTTTCTCTACTTTCTCTGGGCTCTCTCCCTAGGTGATCTCATTCACTGTCATCGCTTTAAAGATCATCTACACCTAGGTGGTTCTAAATTTACATCTTCAGCCCTTTCCTTTTCCCTGGGCTCCAGGCTTGCGTGTCTAATTCCATCTTCAGCATCTCCACTTGGATGGCTGAACAGCATTTTCAAATTAAAATCTTCAACATAGAACTCCAGAGTCTCTTTCCCCCAACTGTTCCTTCCTCTCCTTTTCATCACCAGCACCACCGTCCACAGTGTGATTCAGGGAAAGAAAACCTGGGAGTGATCCTTGATGCCTCTCTGTCGCACTAACCTCACACTTAATACATCAGAAAATCATCTCCAACCTCAACATAAAGCCACAACTTAACCAGTTGCACAATGTTCATTGTTACTTTTCTAGACTAAGACCCCCACTTAGACTCCTGATTGGTTTCTCTGCTCCTAATCTTGCCCACCCTCAAGTCAAGAGCTCTAGAGTTATCTGGTTAAAATGTAAATCAGGACATACAAGTCACTTTTCTGCCTAAAGTCTCCTGGGTTTATTTACGCAGAATGAAAACCCAGCTTCTTTCCACGGTCTTCACCTTCCCTCTTCCTGTCCACGCGCTCTCCCTTCCTACCACTCTCAGTTCTGCCACACCGGCTCTTCACGTGACTCAAAAACACCAGGCTTGCTGCCCAGCTCAGGGCCTTTGGGCATGTTATTCCCTCTGCTCCCAGATATCTGTAAGCAGATGTTTTATACATCTCCCCCATGTTTTATACATCTTCATTCTGATGTCACCTTCTCAGATATCAGGCCTAGTGTGGTACGCACTCGACCTTCACCTCCATCCCCTGACCCAGGCTCATTTTAACTCACAGTGCTTATTGCTACACAACACTGCATTATACATACACAGGTTTCTTGTGGTTTCCTCTTTGTCTATCTCCACTACAGTGTGAGATACATGCAGTGGTCGCTTTGTCTTGCATATTCTATCCCCTGTGCCTGGAAAGGTCCAAGGTGATATGTGTGGTGCAATGTATGAATGAGTGATTCTGAAACCTCAGGAAGACTTCAGTCGGTTAGTTACCTGAAGAAGAAGTAGTACAAATTTATTTCTCTTTTCACTGAATCTGTTTTAAGCACCTAACCCTTAGGCTCTTCTCTTTCTGGAAGAACAAATCCATATGCAGTAAGATCAGCAGCAGAGGGGAAGCAAAGGTCAATCCGATTCCTGTTCTGCCAGGTTTGCATCCCAAAGGTGGTGCTGTGGCCAGACACAGACACATTAGCTGCCAGGCCTGCAGCTCACTTCAAACGCTGAAAAACAGGGAGAATTATCTCCTGCATCAAGCTATTCACAATAAAGGCCTGGTTGCAAAGGAACATCTCAGGCTCGTCTCTCTAGCTCACAGAGGCATTCATTCCACACTTACTGAAATGTATTTGGTTTGAAAATCATGCTCAGGATGTTCTGAGTGGTGTCAAGGACACCCGAGGTGGGGAGCAATGTGATGAAGCAGGAAAACGGGCCCAGGGGACCAGGAGCGTTTGTTTCTGCCATCCATTTAAAGTCGTTTTTCTGCAACAGCATTATCTGTGGCACCTGGTCCCCCACACCTTTCCTTTCCATTTACATAAAAAGCAACGTGCATACTTTGCAGCCTCCAGCAACTCCTGACAGGTTTTGACTAGATAACTTGAATGCCAGGGAATCACAGCCATTTGTACAGGGGAGATGAAAACAGCTGTTTAATACCCGGAGTGCTATTCTGCCAGAGGGGGAAACATATTTTCTAAGTGAATATAGGTAATCCTGGGTATTAGGAACTTTGTTTCCTTCTACTATGAATACTGTACTTTAAAGTGCAGGAGAACAGTATTCAATTAGGTTGTTTCACCCAAATTTTGCCAGATAATAAATGTCAATCACTTTGTGTTCCTAATTGAAAAGGGCCACTCTTTGGGTTGCTGCTTGAGGTGCGCAGCACCAGCTTTGCCCTGTCACTCTGGGATGACTTTTGTCCCAAGATAGGCAAAAATATAAGGAATGTTAAGGTTGCCTTTGGCAAAGGCCCTGTTCGGTGTTCAGGCACCGGATGTCTGAACACCCTTCTCGCTGCCCCTGTACAGCTTGCCGGGGAATCCTGCACTGGCTTCGGGGCCTTCCTTCACTTTGCTCCTCTTCTCACTCCCTTCATGAGAACAAAATGTATTCATGGCTGATGACGAACAGGGTTTGCCACCCAGAATATGCTGTTTGGGGATATTATGTTAAGCTAGTCATTTTTGAAAAAAAAACAAGGAGGCGGGTAACAGGGGAAAGAAGGGAAGGGTCATCAAGGAACACGTATAAAGGACCCATGGACAAAGCCCAAGGGGGGAAGGATTGAGGGTGGGAGGTGGGGGTGGGTGGGGTGGGAGTGGGAAAATGGACACAACTGTACTTGAACAACAATAAAACATAAAAATAAAAAATAAGAAAGCAAAAGACTCAGGGAGAACTTTTGATCCTCTCTTCATCTGCCTAAAAGAATTCAGACAGAACAACCTGACCCAGGAGGGGAGACCACATTACGTAATAGGAACCCAGTGTGGCAGACCGGTGAAGAATCTCATAAAGCCTATCTGTAGGCCTCCGCTCTGTGTCCCGTTGTTTTGGGGTGGGGGTAGGGGGCAGTGGGCAGGGATTTGCTTACCAGGTTTGCTCTTTCTCACCTACCTGTGACTTGCCTACTCTCCCTTTGAAGTTTCAGACCCCTGCCTTCTCCTCTTCCTTAGTCCAGAAAGGCGAATAAGCCTCAACTAGCCAATTGATCTTTGGGGCCCCTGTTCCCACAGAACCCCTGTATGTACACAGGTAACACATTTGGTTAGTTTCTTCTGTGAATCTGCCTCATGTCAATTTGAGTATGAGACCAGCCAGAGGACCTTAGAAGGATAGAAAATTATTTTTCCTCCCCTACAAAAATCAATGCAACTATCAAGGAATGAAAGCAATTTAATGTGTAACTTCCCGTAGATGTATTAGTAGGAATATGGTGTCTAATTTAGAGTTTTAGGCAAAAGATATTCGGGGCCTGGGACAGAGGAAAAGCCCCTTGAATCGTTTTGTTTCACAGACGTGGACGCTTCCTCAGCTTGGCAGTTAGATTGTCCTCGCCTTGGGAGTCATTTTATGAACCAAACCAGGTCCTGTTTGGCCCTTGCTCCTTCAGCTCGTCTCCAATATAGCCCTCTACTGTTGCTGACTTGGCAAAGTCATACTTGGCTCTTTCATTTCTTTCAATTTTTGCTTATAATATTGATATGTCTTTGGAAAGTTGGTGAAAAATGTTTCTTGTAAATTTGGCCAAAGTCTCTGACCCAACTAGAGACAACTATTAGCTTAGAAATACCTTATTATTGTTCGGATGGCAACTGCTCTTGGCCAGAGCAAGCAACTCACCTGGAAGAATTTCAGTAAGATCATGGAGCATTCTCTGAAGAAACAGACCCATCTAAGCGTAAACCTGCTATTTTTAGTCTTGGGCCTGAAATTCCTCTTTTTCCAGGTCTTCAGCCATACTCTCTGTTAAAACAGCCAGCTCTTCAGATCAGATTCTTAGGAACATAGGGCCCTATCCAACCTTCATCCCAACACTGAAGGCTAGAAGGTGTGGGAGGCTAGAAAGCAGTGTGTTTTAAGCGCGTCTGCATCACCAATAGCAGGATGATTCCTAACTGAACTAAATCTCTTTTATTATTCATTCTAATGATAATAGTAGATCTGTGGACCTTTTGGAGGCTTTAGGATAAAAGAAAGTATCATTTTTACTTTCACTACACTCACTACCTGGCAACACATCTTGTTCATTTTCTTTTAAGAAATCAGTGAAATAGACAACCCGCTCCGCATGGCTTTGGAGAAATGGAACCTACTGATGGGAAAGGTGCTGGTGACCATAACAATGTACTCGCCATTGTCATTTAGCTTATCCCTTTGTAATCCTCTGTTCCACCTCACTGAGGCTGGTAATGCGAAAACCAAACTGAGTGCCCCAGCGCGCAGCAGAGGCATGGCCGAGCCCACCGCACCCACCGCATTGCCTCACACCGTCCCTTTGTCATGGGGACAGAACCTTTTCACGGATGAAGAGTGTCACTGGAGGTGGGGGGGGATGCTCCTTACGCTGCTGCTCTCTGAGGCAGGCAATGCAGATGTGGCATCAGCGCCAGCTTTTTCTTTTTTTCTTTTTTGCTGGAAGGAGCTCAGACAGTTGCTGCTGTAGGACACCAATGGCTGCTACTAGCAAGCGACCTGAAGCCTTGGCGCTGAAAGCAGAATCAGCATCAGTCAGGAGGCTCATCAGAAATGCAGAATCTAGGTTCCAGCCCAGACCCAGTGAATCAGAACCTGCCTTTTAACAAGATCCCTGGTGATTCTTAGGCACATAAGGTTTACGTGCCAGATGTGCAGCCCTAAATTGCTTCCGTTATTTACCTTCTGCTCCCGCGGAAACACATAGGAGGTGCCACAGGCATGGCATTTCTGATGAGTACCTTAGCCCTTGTGTTCTGAGGTAGGAAAGGCTTGTCTTCCTTCTCTGCCTTTTGTCCTGGTTGGACGACATAAACCTTTCAATTTCATGTTTAGGTGTCCTTTCATACTTAACCATTGATCTTTGGAAAAAGAAATCAATATGTGCCCACAAGTCATTCCTTTAGGGGCCTGTTTCAAAAGAAGCAAAGGATTGATGGATAATCTTAGCATCGGTCACAACCTTTATAAAGCCGCAAATCTCTTAGGTCAGTAGAGACTCTGATGACAACTCAAGTGCACAAGTACCGTTTGAAAAGGCGTTGTGGAGATTCTCACCTAAGGCCTGCCTCTTTGTTCCTCCACGGAAGCAGCTCACACAAAGACCACTGGGGCCGACTTCAAAGGGGACAATTCTCTGCAGAAAGCAGCTCAGAGGGATTTGCAACAAACAGCGTCTCAAGATCAACAGCAGCTTGCTGGCACTAGAGTGGGCTGGAGGATGGAGAGAAAACGGTTAAAACAACATTAAGACCCAATGGCAGTGGTGCAGAAAGATGCTGTAGGGCTTGTGATGTGGTCCCATGGAAGGAGGGGAAAATGGATGGCGGGAGAATTTTGACTTTTAACTTATAGCTTATAGGCTTAGTAGTTAATGCGTGTAAAAAGCTATTGTTCCAGGAACTGAAGGTATGACCCCCCTTGACTCCAGGGGACCATCAGCAATTTGACTCAGGAGGACTGCAAGCCATCAGGATGGGATCTGAGCCATCATGCCCCAAGGAGAGAATGCTGCCACTGAGGACATAGATAAAGATGCTAAGAAAATTGCTGACTGTAGCTTTTATTGATTAGCAATTTCCCTGAGTTCTAAACCCCTTACCTGCATTTCCCCCACCAAGTTCCAAATCTTTACCTACACTTTTTTCTCCTTATTAAAAAGGTCGGCTTTAAATGAAATGTAAGGGGGTCTTTAGGTTACATAACCTGCCATCTTCTCAGATTGCTGACATCAGAATAAAGTGCCTATAAAGATTCAATCCTTGCCTCCACTTACCGGTTCTGGTAGTGACAGGCAGCATGAATGCTGGCTTTTGCGGTTCCAGAATAAGCCAGTAGCTTTCTGGAGACTGGGACAGGAAGCTGTTGAAGTTGGTAAATCGCAGTAGTATTTCTTTCTTGCATTCTTGAAAATATGATCCCCCCCACAGATATAAGTAAACACACAAAGTCTATAATGTAGCATCATACATCTCTGTAAAGTTTTAATATAGTTGAATAGCTGTTATCCTATACTCCAGTAAACATAGTTCCTTAAATTAAACTGTTTGTGCGGGTTCTCAGTTTAATTAATGCAATCGACATACACAGCCCCAGACTCTGACTGTTCTATCAGACAAACGACAACACAAGACGTACTTATCTAAGGCTGGGTTTTATAATGCTTCTCATGTCAGTGTGACAACATTATCTACTATCAATTTGGAAGAGAATTTAAGTTATTGAATTCCTCAAGGATGTATGGAAAACCGAAACCAAAGTAGGACTCCCTGTCAAAACGTGGTACCGGAGAATAGGAGTGCGGGAGAGAGCAGATTTCCCATGGAAAGCACGGGGCCTCACCATGCAGTCACGCACGTCGTGTGCCAGGCAACTCCTGGACGCGGCATCTCGTGGTCGCCGGAAATATTATCCCTCCGCAAATGTTACAAAATGCGGCAACTGGGAATCTGGACCTGTTCCCAAGGTACTCTTCAGACTAAACTTTCATCTTATTCATTCATGGCAATATTTTTTTAAATTCTCTAGTTAGCCTGGAACCATGTAAAGTTTAGAGAGTGGCTCCAAAAGTGCTCTTTACATGTCCTGCCATGTGACGGATGAAAGGAATTTGACAACGTTAAAAGCGACTGCCTTTCTTTTTTATGGGGTAATGCGCTGGAATGATGTTTTGGAACCCCTTTTTCAGAATTACGATTCTAAGCTGGCATTTGTATAAACACAGAAGTTTAAATGGCATTCGCAATGAAACATTTTACCAGTGTTACTGTCCTGTGTTTGTTGGGCATGTGCCCCTGGAGTCCACAGCTGGAACTCTGTCCTCTTTCACTAGTGAGCGCTGCGATCTTAACCTTCTTCGTTTGAAGCATGGGGTTTCTCATAGTGCCTGCATACTTCATGCGGGTGCTGTGTAGGCTGTGTAAGATGATACATAAAACCACTAAGAAAGTATCTGATGGTGTCTAAATAAACATTAGGGACCTTGAGTTTTAAATCTAAATTTCTCAAGTCTGTACTAAGCTCTTTTCTAACTTTCCTTGGGAGCTTTGAAGCTACACAGGTTTATGTTTAGCAATATTGCACAAATATCAGGAGGAAAGGATCGCTTTAAGGTGTGTATTTGCATTTACAAGGAGGTGATGTGACCAGAGAAAATAGTAACTCTTACTCTACTCATCCCAGTAAATCCAGAGTCTCAGTTAGAAACGAATACTCCCTGGCTGGTGTGGCTCAGTTGTTGAGTGCTGGGCTGCAAATCAAAGGGCTGCTGGTTCGATTCTCAGTCTAGAGCACATGCTAGGGTTGCCGGCCAGGTCCCCAGTAGGGGGCGTGTGAGAGCCAATCACACATTGCTGTTTTTCTCCCTCTCTTCCATCTCCTAAAAAACGAAATAAATAAAATCTTAAAAAAAAAGAAGAAACAAGTAGGATGAACATCATTGAAAGGGGTTTGGGCATTTTTTGCGCCAGCTGTTAAAACTCCTGCCTTCTCACTCCTTCTCTTGGTGATAAGGTTGGTGAGACTGTCACGGTGCTGCCGCCAAATAGGCCTGGTTATCCTTAGGGCGCAGACGAATTGCACTTCCTGCCCACATACACTTGGGTGATCCATGGGCTTGCTTTGGCTAATGAAGTGTGAGAGGGAGTGATGTTGTGACTTTTAGGAAGAGCCTTTACTGCTGAATGCTTGATTAGTTAAGCTTTTGCTCCCTTCTGTTTTACTGATGGCTTGTGCACCAGCTCAGAGGGAACAGCCCACAGCTCAGACCCCTGAGAGGCTATGAGGCGCAGAGGCCCCTGCTGGACACGCAGCATAAGCCAGATACAAAGTTTCACGGTCTCAAGACACTGAGATTTTGGGGGCTGCTAGTAAGGGCATTACGCAGTACTGGCTCTGAGAGACGCTCTGAGACATACAGATTACGTTCTAGAATGGTCGATGTGGGGCATTCCTTGTAGATAGGAGCTTTCTGATTCTTGTAACATAAATATAGATATTCCATAATAAATTAACTAGCTTATATATTTTGAGAATTTAGTAATAAACAATAAACATGTTATTAAACTGTCAGTCATTCATTGTCTTAAAAATAAACATGTGACCTTTAGCAAGTTAATTTTGCCTAGTCGACTCCATTACAGAGGCACTGAGGTAGAATATGTTTCTGTATGCTACCCTCAATTTCAATGATTTTTAAAGAACCCTGAGCAAATTTTATCTGAGGATAAAAGGCTGCAAAGTTACTGGCTAATTTTCTCAAGAACAAAAAAATAGAAGAATATTAGAATTCACTCAAAGAGATTCCTTTGTACAAAATGACATTGAACCAGCAATCAGATATAAAATTATTATTGATTTTTACACTTTATTTATGGCATTGTAGGAAGGTGACATACATGGACTGCAGCAATGATTGCTGTATTTTGAACTCAATTCAACCCCCTTTGAATAAAACAGGAAAGTATCTCATAAAAAGCCTTTGAAAACTGGAAAATGGAAAACATAACTACTAAGAGACTAATGGGTTTGGAAAAATATTGATGAGTTTAGAAAATGACTAAGGTGGTGTTCACTTATTTCTTAGGTATAAAATTTGTATTTTATAGACTTTAAAAATATTCTGTAGCTGATTGAAAGACATAGACAAAATCATAGATTTGTAACGAACTGTTTCTGATAAAACAAATTTGATTAAGGAAATAGACTAAATGATGTGAGAAATTAGTGTTTTCAAAAATCAAACTAAAATATGAAAAAGATGGGTAATTGGTCTATCAGAAATTAAATTCTGCATTCCATATAACATTTTAAATTCCTGTTATTCAGTGATCATATCCCCTATGATGTATTTTATAGGATTTTATTCTTAAATTCTCATGTTAGTTTAAAAATTACTCTTGATTACTCTGTTACGTTTGTGACAGGTGATAGATGTATCAAGGTCTAGTCGGATGAATTTTTCTGTCTCACCGAGACATGTAGCTTTGGTCACCTGTTAGAAGTAAGACCAGCTTATTTAGTCAACCCACATTGAGTGTTTTCCATGTCTTTGCATAATAGTATGGTCTTCTTACAAGTTATTTTACTTAATCCTCCTTCATTGTAGGGAATCACTGAAGGGCACTGTTACCGAATGGCTTCTGTGGGCCACCTTAAAAAATGCATGGCCTGTTTGAGTTCCCCCCCAGTCCACGTGGGTAAAAAAGTCTCGATAAGAGGGAGAAGAGAGAAGTGGCACCAACGCCTGGTCCCCATGCTCTTGTCGCTGGACTCTGGGTGGAGGACGTATGGATGCATCTGGTCCTCCTAACCAGTGGGTGGAACTGTTCTGTGGCAGCTGTGACAATAATGGCTCCTGGAACCTTACTCAGGCTCAGGCCCCTGACTGGCCCACCTCAGAGAGGGCCAGGAGTGGGGTGTGGGGTCCCAGGGCAGTTTTGTCACGAAAGGCTCTGTGGCTGATCACGACAGCAGAGCATGTGTGCCTGACCTGGCACGGGGACTTCCTTAAATTCAGCCTCCATCCCAACCCCTGTTACCGTACGTTATACTTTGATCCTTCTAAATCACTCCTCAGTTATTAAATCTGCGCTTTCTTGTATCAGGTGACAAAAATCAAGCTGTTATGTCGTGAAGCTATCGCCAGACAGAGGTTCTCTTTCAACAGTACTGTCTTTCTGTGTGGTCGCTTGTCCAATGATTTGAATATTGGGTTGCATTGTATTTGATGATCTAAAACATTACTTGAAAATGGAAACCTGAAAATGTTAAATGTGCTAACAAAGCAGAGATGGAAATTCTTTGATCCGCTGAAAGTGACAAATCTTTAGTTCAGAGACTCATTGGCCTCCACATGCCTTCTGTGTATCAGCTTAGGTAAGAAAACGTAAAGAGTACATATTTCATCGATATAATCACGCTACTCTTAAAGAAGCCATGTGTCTGGTGTCCATGAAAATGTGCCATGGTCAGCAAACGTGGGGGTCACGTGCTTGAGGAATTACTGTTTTGCATAATCACACTTGCTTCGTGTGCCTTTATATACGCTGTACTTCTTATATTGATTTAGAAAAGTATTATCCTTCATCCTTAAAATGATTCCTTGCTTATTTTGCTCCTTTTTCTACTCTGTGCTTTTAGGCTCAATTATGGTTATAAGGAATTTATTAAACTTAAAAATGCATTAAGTGTTTCATGGCTGTGGTAGACAGTCTTTAAATCCACTTTTCCTGCAGCCTTTCTTGTACCTGTATGAAATTTACCCTGATGTGTGGGTGTGTGTGCATTTTTTTAAACAATTCCCTGAGGCTTAGGCTCTAAATCTTTCTCCGAGTCTTTTTATACCCGATGACTCTAACTAAGAGTTTCCTGGGTAAGGGCAGAGAGCATCCTGCCAGCTGGCTTTAGATTTTTTAAATAAAACCCACATTCTCACAGTTAGTTTTTCTTCCTGTCCTAGGGCTAGCGGGCCAGCATCATTTCAATGGCCGTTACTTCTGGGCAGATTTAGCCATGCACTGTCACTGAGCGACAGTATACAAACCAGGTTTTGTTGCTTGCTTCAAGTCCTTTACCACCCTGGTTTCTCAGGAGCATTCCATTTCATAGAAGAGCAGAACGTTTGAAAAGCACACCAAAACAGCCTTTCCATCTCTGCGCAGATGAGGAAAGGTTAGACAGACCACATGAAGAAAGAACAATGCAACCCACACGTTGAAGTCTCATTGGCTTTTTATTAATTTGTCTTGGAACTGTGCAGCAGCTGAAGAAAAATATGAAAATAATATTCTTGGGTTTGAACCAGGGAGTTCAAACTCTCTGGAGTTGCCTCTTTGGCTCTATGAATAATTTTTGAGATTCTAAAGCATTGCATTTGCCATTTAAAAGTGTTGGAATTAGATGCAGAAATATTCTGTGTCAGGGAATCATAGATTCTGAAGATCACACTGACTTTTTCCTTTTTCCCTTTTCCTTCCTTTTAACTCTCTTTTTGGGACATAATCATTTTTCATGTAAAACTACAGGAATCTTAACTGCACCCTCCCTAGACAATCCATCTCTCTCTTCCCCCTGCACGTTTCATTTTATCTTTCTCCTTTTTTCTTCCCGCTTCCATTCAGGGCAGCACGTGTATAGCAGCTATTTTGCTGGAAAGCTCATTGCATTGTCTATTTTGTTTTAACATTTAAATGCTCAACTTGAATTCCTGTCCCTTCAGACACCATGTGAGAATGGTACGCATCGGAGTTGTAAGACATAATTTCTTTTCTCCTCTCTCTACTCCTTGTCTCCAGCAGCCCTGTGCAATAGCTCATTGCTTTGCATTTCTCAAGCATTCAAGTGTTTATAGAATCTAACGATCCTGCTCTCTCACTCCCCTTTTATAAGCAGAAAATGATAGCTGAAGATGGCACACTTCCCGGGGAAGCGGCCTGAAAAGCACCGGCAGGCTGGCAGCGCCAGGGTTTGGCAAACAGCCACAGGCGTGGGCTTTTCAAGCAGTTGTCCCATCAACTCAAGTGCCACGTTTAATGGTGTAAGGACCGTCCAACTTCATTTTCTAGGAGAAAAGATGTTTGAAAGATGTACTCAAAAGTTTTCTCCATGAGTCGCCTTTTGAAATTCAGCACGACAGCTGAGAGTGGTCCCGTAGCAAAGAAAAAAAAAAAAAAAAAGGATTGCTAAATGAATGAAACAGATGGGGCTGATGGGAAATGAGGGCTATTGTAGCAAGATGACTGTCCATGGAGCAACAACAAAGCCAGGAATGACTAGTAATTAGTGACTACGTTTTCTGTACACTTGCACCCACAAAAACAAGCCCTTAGGAAGTGGTGCAATGGCAAGAAAAACTGATTAAAATGCTTCTAGCACTAGACTTGCATTGCTTTAGTTAGATGCTTATATTAGCTGTATCAACTCTGGGATTCCTGGACGGGAAAATTCCAGTGACTAGAGCTGAGTGTGAAAAGGGCCAGGCCACACTTGGAATGATGTGGGTGCAGGGCTAGGCAGATCCAGGGGTTGGATTCAGGTTGAGGTTGTACGTGGCGATCCAAGTAGATATAGGGAGTGTGGGATTGGAGTCCTGCTGTCGGGGAGAGAGAAATTAGTCTGTAGGAACTGATGAAATTCATGTAATAATAATGGTAGGTGCAGGCCAGCTCCAGTTTTAAGCACTTTACGTGATTTATCTCATTAATTCTCATACAACTCTGGGATGACTCTTGTCCCCCCTTCACAGATGAAGAAACTGAGACATGGAGAGTTTTACTAACTTGCCTGAGCTCACAGAGGAAATGAGAGCCAGGGGCAAGGTTTGAGCCTGTGCTGTTAACCCCTACACTGTCCTTCAAGTGGGCAAGTAGCTTCAGGGAGACCCAGTCTAGAGCCTAAAGGGTGACCACCTCAGACCCTTGTGGGGCTGTATGTACAAGGTCATCCAAGAAGCATTTGGAGGCAAGTAATAGCTCACAACTTCAGCACATTTGCTTGACTCAGTGACTGCAAGTTCAGAGTGTCTTTAGTCTTCCGGGCTGAGTCCTGGTCCATTTCCCTGTGAGTCTTTTTTCTCCGCGCCTCTCTGAGTGATGGCTGGTGGAGATGTGGCTGCAGTAGTTTTGGGTCTCCTGTCAGACACGACACTGGCCAGAGGAAGAGAACTGTTCTCTGGGAGGGCCCAGAGGGGCACGGAAGAGCTTCTGCAGGTGCTTAGAGCAAACTTCCGCCTGAGTCCCAGGGCTCTGAAGGCAGGTCCACACCCACTGCTGATCCAGTCACTGCTGGGGGGTGCAGGGGGGCAGCCAGGAGCTGGCATGGGGCTAACCTTTCCTGAGCCATATGAATCTGGGGGGATGACTGGATACCTAAGTAAAATTGCAGATGTCCGAGGGAAAGGAGGAGGAGTAGGAGCTGGGTAGCCACCCACAGCGGCTGCTCCAGGCAGGCCGCATGCTGGTCCGGGAACTATTGGTTACCACAGAAACCCAGAGGCTCACTTCTTAGAACTGGTAAATCTGGGGAGAGCTTGATTCAAAACTCAGTTTCCTGGTTTGATATAGAGTTCTAGAATAGAGCGGTAAGCAAGGCAGATGAGACACTGCACCATGTACCGACTAGCCTAGGATTTCTAATGTCTGTTTAGCAGGCTGGGGAACACTGGTTTGAGGCGGTGTCCTCGGTGAAGCACAGTGGACCTTCCTGTGACTGGGAGAGCCAAGTGGATCATTACAAAATGAGGCTGAACAGTTAGTATGGCCCGTCTGCTTTGGATTCTGTATCTAATGCTCTCTTCCATTTACTATAGTTATCAAAATTTATTTTTAAATAAATAAATAGGTTTTATATAAGGAGTGAAATTTTACTGGCTGATTGATTTTTAGGTTGTTTTTTTCTAAATACAACTGTGAAGCTGGTAAAATGTTTCTTTGGTCCCCAATGTGGCGCTTCGGGCAGTGGTGACAAATATACTGTCCCACACTACCGCTCCTGCCTCCAACTGCCATGGCAGACGTCGGTCATTTATCATGGCTCCTTTCCTGCTGAGTGTGGCTGCAGCTAGAAATTATTCTCCACTCAGCGCTCAAGGCAGCCAGTGCAGAGTTGGCACGGAGTGGGAAGTATTTTGCATGCTTGCTCCGGGAACTCTGTTTCTGAGAGGCATCATAGGCGAGCAGAAGAACATTGGAACTATGTAGCAAATCAAGTAACTGAGCTTTGAATCCGACATATTCCAAATCAGACCGCTTGGGTTTGAATCCGAGCTTTGTCACTAACGAACTGGGCGAGTTAACTTCTCTGAGCCTGTTTCCTCTTTGTAAAGTGAGATTGATGATAGCAATTCCCTAGGCTACTTGGTGATATTAAATGAGATGGACTATGTACTACCGGCTGTCTCAATGTTGGTTCATGTTGCCTTTATCTGAAAGCCTAGACCAAGGAGACAATGTGGAAACTTAGTAACGTGCGAAAAGTATTTACATTTTAAAACTCTCTTTAATAAAAGGAATTCATTGTTGTAGTGTTTTATGTTATGTTTAGGAGTCAAATGTTTTGTGTTGGTGCTTCATTTGCCTAAACCGCCCTGACCATCATTGATTCTACCTAAAGACACATCTTAGTGTCTAAAATGTCAAACTTGGCAGAGACTAGTGTTTTCGGGAATTACAGATTGAGCAGAATCCATAATCTTTGCCCTTGAGGAAGTCAAACCAGAGGAACACAGTGACAAATAAACATACTGTAGAATACAAATAACTAAAGCCTGGAAGTGTACCCACAGATACTAAATTATGGTTCTATAAATGTATTCACTTCTAAAATATCTGCATAGGCAGACAGATCAATGAAACAGAATAGAATCTTAAGTAGGTCCAAATACTTCAGGGAATTTAGCATATGATAGAGGTGGCATTTTAAACCAGTGAAGAAAGACAGATTATTTAATAAATGGCATTGAGACAACTTTTTAGCCACTTAGGAAAAAAGTGGGATCTCTATGCAATAAAGAGAAAATGCCAAAAACTATAAAAATTTCGTAAGACATCATGTAGAAAAAATTTTAAGTAATCTTGGTGTGAGTAAGACCTTCTCAAGTAAGAAACGACCTAACTAGACATTTAAAAGCAAGAGTGATAGAGATTAATTTTTGTGTAAAATGTTAAAGCTCCTCTATGGAAAAATCCAGTAATTAAAGGCAAAAGACAAAACTGAACAACATCTGTACATGTGCAGTTGTATTCCAAAGAGGTTGTGCCAGTTTTTACCTGCAATTTATATGCAGCTATACCTTCTACACACACACACACACACACACACACACATTTCTTATTTGTCAACAAGAAAAAATACAAACAGATCTCACAAAATAGACAAAGTTTCATTTGTAATTAAAGAAATGCAAACTTAGACCATAAGACAATTTCCACCTATTACATTGATGATCATTTTAAAGCTTTGAAATCCACAGTGGATGATGGTGTGAGGCTACAGAACTATATACATACAATGTAGGAATAGTAAAAATTAGCACAACCTCTTTGAAATGCATCTGGACAGCATTATCAAAATTTAAAATGTGCAAATCTTGTAAGTCCCTTTGCTGGGAACTAGTCTTCTGGTTTTATTTGCACATCTGTGTAGAGAGGTCTGGGCACAGGTTGTTCATTGCACTATTACTTGTAACGGGAACACCAACAACAGCAGGAAACAACCTTTATGTCCATCAACAAGAGACTACAGTATTTTGATGCAGTCGTCTAACAAACGGGTGTACAACCATTAAAAGAGTGCATCTACCTGCGTTGATGTGGGCAGATCTTCAGGATGTATTGTGAAGTTAAAATGAAGGTACTTACCAGCATCTATAGACATGTATTTGCGTGGGAAAGTTCTGGAAGGGCATACAGGAAACTGTTGACTGTGCTTATCTCTGGGGAGTAACTCAGAGAGACTGGGCTGGGAAGGTGACTCACTTTTCTTTGGATACTTATTCTACTATTTGAATTTCTGACCAAAAAGCATGTGTTGTTTGCATAATAAATAGGCAGGTTAATGGACAGATGGAGTGATAAGCAAACCAATTGCATCGGAATTTTTCCCAGCTTATTTCTTCTGTCTATAGTGTTACCACCTCCCTCGTGTCACTGAATCAAACCCAAGGACACATTCTTATCAGAAGACAAGAACTTGAAACCTTTCTGAAAAAATAGGAAGCACATGGATTTAAAGAGAAATACCAGCTCCACGTGAAGAAGAGACTCCTGAGGAAGTCGAAGCTATTTGGGGGTCCTCTCCTCTCAGCTCACAGTCACCTGAGAGCAGGAGGAAGGGCGGGCCTTGGAACAACCGGCCTGCAATATCAGTTGAAACTGCTGGCTGGTTGCCTCTTCTTCTCTGAGCCTTGCTTTTTCTGGAAGGGGTTGTAGCATTATGTGCCCATAGCAGATGAGGTCACCATGTGCGCTGGGTCTGCAGAGGCAGAGCATTGTCCTCGCCCATTACTGAGACCAGGGAGGCCTGGGATTCCTCTTTTCAGAAAGGAATCTGTCGATGTGTCCCACTGAGGAGGCTGGGCTGGAAAGGCCGTAGAATTGGCATTCTCAAAGACAAAGGTGCGCAAACAGGAACGACTCACTGAACGACACTGAAAGACACTGAAAGACAAGCATTTTTATAAAAGTGAGACACTAAATCAGGTGAGCAAAGAGCTAACATCCAAAGAAACGGAGTGAATATAGTAGACAGAAGATATTAAAACAAGTGTAATTAATATCTTCATGGATATGCCATGGAATGTTAAGGATATTGTAATCATAACCATAAAGCATATTTAATCAAATATTTGTTTTGAAATAAAGTCATATGATAAATTTTCTTCAGTATCATGAGGAATTAATTTCCCCATGAATTCAACAAATATGTTGAGCGTGTTTAGTGTCAGGCACTGCAAGATGTTGCGAAGTCTAAAAATAGCATACTGTCCTGTGCTTTCTGGCAAACGTTTTCTCATTTGCTCCCAACACACCCTTGTAAGGTGATCAAGGGCAGGGCAGCCTCTGTTATGTCTCATTCTACACATCAGGGCATTGTGGCTTGGGAGAGGGTTAAATATTTTGCTCGCAGTGAAACCATCAGTGGCAAAGCTGAGACTGGCGTGCTGGCTTTCAAATTTCACATATATTGCACTTCTGAATCACATGGTTTTGAAGGAAATGAAATGCTTATCCTACTTCATAAAGCGAACTAGTCACTGTGACTTTTTTTGAAGTCAGGGCACGAAAGCACTGAGAAGATGCACCTGTGAGGAATTATTGGGCTTTTGTTTTCTACTTGTATTTAATAAATATGACCAAGCGCAGAGTTCCTGGAGGCAGCTTCTGTGTATACATACAGTTTGGATTTATGGTCTCAGGAAATAACATGGTAGAAAACTTAAGTGTCATGCCTTTTAAAGAAGTTTTGCAGGTGGTCTGTTTTAGGCTGAAAGACGTAGGTTACGAGGGTGACCATGGATTTATCAATAAATGTAAGATTTTTCTTTATTTCGGTGAAATGTTGCTTCTCTCCTGATTTTGGCAGCGATGGCGTGGACTATGGCTAAGAAAAAGCTCCTGACCCCCTGTGCCGGCGTCTCAGGACTTATTGTAAGGCCGGAGCTCGGATTTGCAAGGACACTGGGGTAGCTGTCCAGCCTGATCGCAAATGTCCTTATCCCCGTGGACATCTTCCAGGAATGAAATCGCTTTCTCAAATTCTATTTGGATTCAGAGAGCTTGTAAATAGGCCCGGCCTTCGCAGGCAATGCGGCACAATGGCTGGGCTTGGTGCCATTGAACAGTGAAGTACCATGAAGGGTGTCAGAAAGTTGAAATTAACTTTTTATTAGCATGACACAGCTGTGGGCTGTTTCATCTTGTCAGCAGCCAATTTCTGGTTCTCTCGCTCACCTTTTCATAGACCTCACATTGGTTCACCTCCAGCTATTTCTGCTGTCCTCACAGGCACGGCCCTGTTCCTTGTCAGCTTTTTCTAGTCCCACCGCTTCTTTATGTGGCTTTTTGATGTTTCAAAAGAAGCGTGGAATGTGATAGAGCTTTCATTTTCAAATGTGCTTTCACTGGCTTTGATGCCTATCAGAATAGTAGCCTGGAAAGATTGGGTGAAGGAGAATCGGGGACCGGCTCTCCCAAGGGCCGACTGAATCACCTCCACTGTGCTCTGTTTTTTTCCACGTGTGGCAGGAATGTGGGTTAAACAATAAGTCTTCACTCCCCCAGACTTTGTGAGCCACCTGCCAGTTTTGTTGCCTAGACACCTGACAAAACATATTCCTCCAGTGGTCGGATTTGCAGCGGACCTGAGATGGAAGCATCCTTGATGTGGCGGTGCACACATCCTTTATTCCTCTTCGGAATGACCAGGGTGAGACAGGTAGTTCATGCTGTGGCTTCTACGTACCTGGACTTTCTCCAGTTGGCCCCCCAAGTAGGCATCTTGCTTTTGCCTGTGAGTGTTCAAAGCCATGACCTCTTGAAAGAAATCTCCTGAAACAGCTGAGAGTGTGTGAATATTTGCTCTGCTACGTAGTTTTAGCTTCTGAAACATCATGGTTCAACTTTCAGTGGGAGCCGACTGCCTCTTTCTGGCAGGCAGTAATGGTGCATTTTAGTTTCGAAAGATTTGATGAGCTTGGATGGTATACAAGGTCTCCTAAGGATTAAGATAGAAAAACAAAAAACTCAAAGTAAAAATTAGAACTAAGTTGTAAATATTTCTGGTTTTAAAGTAGTCGGTTTGAATTTTCTGTAATTTTAGCAGCTTAGGAAAGAGAAGTGTTGGACTCTGCCTTGTTGGAGTCCCATCAAAGTTAATGACAGTGAAATCGTCTTGCCCAAAGGGATATAAAGATGTCCGGATTAGTACCACATGAGCTTCTTTATTCGAACAACTGTAATCACACGCAGTAAATCCACCCAAAAGTCAAATTCTCGATTAAAACTAGAGGCAAAATCAATGGGCCCATATTATTGCAAGGATAACGGAGTTTTAATTTTTTCGTACTTAGATTTGAATTAGGTTTCCCGAGATTTATTGAGTATTCTTGTCCACCTGAGGACAATGGTCCATGTGTCTTGTAGGAATCTGAGAGGAATATGCATCAGGCAAGTGAAATGAATACACAATCTAATTGCTTAAGGAAAATATTAGTCAAATTACCGGTCAGTTCTGCAGGCATTCTGGGTGAAAATGTGACATAGAGTTGAGATGGTTGTCTTGATGTTCTTTTACTCCATGATGAAATTCTTCTGAAAATGTTTATTTGGTAATTATATGATGTTAAAAGTGATACAGATTTAATAAGCGTTGCTTGGAACGATGTTCCAGCACCTACTGTGAATTAGAGAGAATGGAGTTGATGGTGAAGACTATAGCTCTTCAGAGTGTATGAACTCTGGAGGCCCTGGCCATTCTGTGACCTCAACTGGCAGAGAAGGTAAGGATTTGCAGTTCCAGGTGTCCGCTGTCAAGGGCCTCCTGCCTCCAATCTAGATGGCTTATCCCTTCGTGATGAGGGCAACCCAGTGAAATACCGAGTGGTTGGCTGTACTCTTGACAGCAAGGGATAGACAGCTCTGGTTGTATACAGATTATTGTTGGATATTTCTAAGAGTTATCTTTCAATTCTGTTCAGTATTTTAAGAACCACATTTCACATTTATGGCATATTGTGTGGTAGATGTAGTCGACTTTAAAGAGTTAGACTTTGACATTTTATAACTGGAAGTCTGGCCATTCACCTTGTAGAGTTAGTGACACAGAATGAGAAATAAAATGCCTTAACTATGGAGAGGAATATCAATTGCAAATGATGTTCTGCTCTAAAAAATATGGAGACAATTATGCATTTGGGCTTTTGGTTCAGACGAGTCCATGCTTAACAAGTGAGCTAGCCTGTTTTCCCTAAGTGCTTCTAGGAATTCTCCTTAAAGAAAATCACAAAATTAGGGATATAAGAGAGTATAAGGATAGTGGATAAAACCCAAGGGTCAAATATTTAAAACTGAGAATTAGCTAATTTAAAAATGGTCTAATAAATTCCATGTAGAATGCGCCCCCTGAGATGTGGCTTATTCCATACACTTTGAATATTTCCGATTATGTGTTGAGAAGTGACATTAACTTTCATTTCTAAAGGTGAATGTGCAGTTTAGTCATGCAGTGATTTTGAAGGATGTACTTAGTATTTTGAGGGCTTCCTATATATTTTTATATCTTTAAAGTATTGTATATGTATTCTCATTGGAGATGATTCAAACTTTAATAGAGTACACAAAGTGAAATGCTGTTCCCCTCCTGCCTTCCATCTTTCCTATGTTCTCTCCTAGAAGTGACTCCTATGACTCGTTAGTCATATGCTTGCATTCACTTTTCTGTACATTAATAGGTACACATTACGTCATGCATACACATTGTGCTATCTGCATGCTTATGCATACTAACATATGTGTATTTTTAGAATCCATGGGATTAAATATACACATGGTTCTGTGACTTACAACTTGCTTTTTTCACTTACCATTGTGCCAAATTTTCTATAGTTCATTTAGGTTGACCTCATTCCTTTTAATGGCTATCTAGTATTTCATAGCATGACTGTGACCTAATGCATTTAACTATTCCATTTTCTGGTGATCATTAAGATTGCTTCTTTTTTTGCAAAGGGTATAAGCTCCTTCTTCCTTTCTGCTGCATAGAATTCCATTGTGTAAATGTACCATAGTTTCTTGATCCATTCATTTGTAGATGGGCACTTAGGTTGTTTCCAGCACTTGGCTATTGTGAATTGTGCTGCTATGAACATAGGAGTGCAAAGGTTCTTTTGTGCTAAGTGAAGTAAGCCAGGCAGTGAGGGACAAATACCATGTGATCTCACCTTTACTGGATCATAATCAACAAGCAAAACATAACCAGAGACATTGAAATTAAGAACAGTCTAACAATAGCCAGGGGGG
>PVJI01013883.1:0-46214 GCA_004026765.1 Micronycteris hirsuta | reverse complement strand
GCAGTCTCTACTATATGAAATGTTAAAAAGTTTCGTATGAGGACTCAGGAGCGAAGGCACCGAGGCCAGATCAGCTACTGGGGAATTCAGATCAGTCACAGCCAAGACGCTTGTGAGGTAAACAAGCAAAATACAACCAGAGAAGCAAAATAGAACCAGAGACATTGAAGTTTAGAACATTCTGGCAGTAACCAGAGGGGAGGGGGAAGGGGAGAAGGGGGACAAGGGTATTCAGGAACTGCTATAAAGGACACATGGACAAAACCAAGGGGGAGGGTGGAAGCAAGGGAGGGAGGTGAGTTTGCCTGGGGTGGGGTGGGGGGAGGGTAAATGCGGACAACTGTAATTGAACAACAATAAAATAATTAAAAAAAAAATGATGGTAGTTGCAATAGATCGTGGTTGTTACAATAACAATGTGGAATGAATGAGAATTAATTGGAGAAAACATCCTAATATGACTAGTCCAGCCTAGCACAGATTGAGAAGTTTGCTTCTTTGATTTTAGTTTAAGACATCGTATCCCCAATACTGTGGTAGTGGAGTGCATCAGGTTGCCAAGCATTCCCACGTTCCCACTGACCAGACCAGCTTGATGCCACTTTAACTCTACAAAGTGAAATTAATTCACATATTTTAAAGCCTACTTTTGAAGAAACTAATGGGTGATTGTAAAAAATAAGAGAATAGCTATAGCCTTAGAAAAACTCACTAGATTCAAGGGAGAAAGTGTTTTTAAAACTAAGCACATACACACAAACCTCATATAAAAACTCATGTAAAGAAAAACATATTAACTAGACAAAAAAATGAAAAATAGGGGCAGAAAAAGGTACACACATTTGTTCTGTCCAGGAGTATTTGGATGCAACACAGCAAATTCCAGATCGACTCAGACAAATAGGTAAGTGGGGAGAATTAGATTGTTCCGCTCAGCCTGATTTGAACTACTCTTGAGACAAGTCCCTTGTACTGTGCACACGTAATATTGTAGTGTTCTGATGCCTTGTTTATAGTCACAGACTTCTCTGGGGGCCACTTCCCTTTCCCCCACGGTTTCATTTGTAGGAAATATAAACTCTCTTCCCATTGTGGTTGGGAGGCAAGAGGTAAGGCAGCTTGGTCACCTTTCAACATTCTCGACTGCAAAGGATCTTCTGTAAACATCAAAAGAAAAACTTTCATAGTATTTAACATAAATAAATAGATTAATAAAAAACAAATTGAAGCTCACGCTTGTTCTACAGCTCCTAGAGAGTTTCCAAAGACCAGGTGACCTCAGTCATCAAAGAAACCGCAGGCATATAGGACAAGACCTCAGGAGGGCACACCTTCCTTGAAGGAACTTGAAATTAAATGATAGTTTTCCATAAACATGGGAGCTCTGAAAAAATCTGTAAGTACAGAGATGTATTAACTTTTGGAGGCGTATTTTCCACTCAGTACACAAGCAGTTCAGCTGCTTGACTCCCACAGATGTTAACGGTGGCTATGCAGTCAAATTTTAATCTGCCATTTTGGACCTGGACCCTACAGCTTTCTTTTCTTCCTGTAGAGAGTTAGTTCACTTGCTGCTAATGGAAAGAAAAAATAAATAAAAGGAACCATTTACCTTGCAACATCAGGCAACAATACACTCAGCTGATACCCATTTTAAAACTTAGAAAGAGCTGTCTGTGAATTTTTGCTGAGGGCAAACTGTGTTAAAGATTAAAAAATATGCATGTTTTGTTAGACCAATGAGCAAAATGTTTACTTATTTTCTTAGAATCACAGCATTATTGAAACCGATTTTCTAACATTTAAGCCACTGATTGTTTTGGCAGCATGTATAGTAATACTTATATCAATGCATTTTTCATTAATCCTTTTAGAGTTCCTTGCTTTATGAGTCTACTAAGAGCAGTCAACTCTGTTCCCAGAAAGAAGCACATATACTCAAATTCGGTAACAAGATTTCATAAGATACACAAATTCCCTAAAACCTACTCCTGGATATAAATCCCAATTTAAGTATCCCTAATCTAAAAGATCCACATAAATATTATCAAACTGCTCTGTGAGTTTGCAGTGTAGGAGCAGTAAATGTGTTTGATTGTACTTGAAAAAATGGTGCTAAATAAAGCTTTTGTATTTTCTATTATGATTGCCTCTTCATATCATGGGGAGGACATCTCGCTGATGCCATGGGGCCTGTGGTATAGTATGCGGTGTGTTCTTATAAAAGAAATATGGCCACTTTAATGAAATTGGTCTTCCAGTGAATTCAGTAAAAACAACCAACAAACAGAGTGAGCAACTACTCATTTTATTCAATTAACTCACCAAAGATATTTGTTCAGTGAACATTATATTTGGTGAAGCCAATTCATATTCTCTGCCAGCTCACTGCCAAAATTATTCTCAGCACCCTGATTTCCTATGAAACAATAAACAGGCCATAATCCCCATCAGTATCTCCAGTGACAAGCCATTTACCCAAATGACGATAGCAATAAAGTACGTACTTCCAATTTGTGTAGTATGTTACGTGAAAGGAAAGGCCTTAATACCTGGTCAACATTTGTCTTTGACTGAATTTCTGCCGTGTTCAGGGCACTCCATGAAGTTAGAGAGAGAAGTAGAAAACTTTATTTCTGCCCTTCAGCATTTTTGCAATCAGGTTGGCAAGTGGGGGAGGCATGGACAAAACCAGCAGAAACATAAACGCACATCCACGAATGTAGAAATGCAGTCACAGTCTCCTCACACTGAGCAGACCATTACACAAAGGTTAAGTAACAAAGGACCTGGAAATGATGGCAGAAAAATCCTGAATACGCATCAGGAACTTTGGAGAAGGTGAAAAGTCTGATTTAGAGGGGAGTAGTTTTAACAGCCTTTCATTTAAAATGTTATCTGAAATTCCTCAAAGTTAGAAAAGTTAATAAGTGTTTGAGCAACATACATTGAGTGAAATTGAGAGTATAACTGAGGATGTCACTAGAAGCTAGGATGTCTCAAATCCATCACTGTGAAAAGCTGCCATATCCAGCTAGTAACAGTGATGCCCAGGTACCACCCTCTGGGTGATGTTCTGTCCACATTGAGCACAAAGATGTTGACAGAAAAACGTTGATTGACTAGGTTTTTTAGGTCAAACACTCTTACTGAAATCAGAAGCAAATTTTACTTACAATTTATATAAACAGCTAAATGATTAGTAAAGCAGAACTTGCCCCACATGTTTATTATATACATTATTGTAATATGTGTTGACAGTAACAGACACATAGTTATATAGACATACACATATATTTGGTCATGGCTTCCAATGCACTTTCATTGGACTGTCAGTGATATTCTTCACTGGATATTGCTAGGCAACATTTTCCATTGGATTCCACACTAGGAAGTATCAGGCTACCAAACTGGAAAGATTCTAATGAAAGTGACTCTGAGATCTTTCTTCCTCCCTAAATCTTTGTTTGAACTCCCAGAATACTTTATTAACAGTTCTTTGTAGGATTCATCCCAGGGCTGCTGCTTGCCATGAAGGTGTTACTTTCTCTGCCCACTCACCCACCAAAAGACAAAAGGAAGCCTGTTCTAAAGCATGAGATAGGGCCCCAGGGACGAGGTTCCGTGTGACCGAAGCCAGCTTCCTGACAAGCAGAGGACCCCGCCCGTCACTGTTCCTAATGATGGTCAGGGCTGCATCCATGGAGCGTAATGACCACTGTAGAAACATGTACTTGTAACAATGACTTTAAAATCGAGGCAGTTAGATGTTCTCAAAAGGAGAAGTACTTAAAGTAAGAAAGTAATTTTTCATTACCAAACTTTATGTATGCTACGTTCTCTGTTATATGGAAAAGTATTAATTCTTAGCTCTGAAAAGAATCATAATATCGACTCAAATGACATCAACACCCAAAGTGTGTGTTAATAATGTCCTTAAGTGAAGCAGATGAGTAAAAAAATATAGTTTGGTGAATTCCCAAATATTATTATAAAACACTCACAATGATTTTCCAAAGATAACTGATTCTGACTCTCTCTCTTTTTTAATCAATGGTGATAAAATGTTTCATGCTACTTCAGATTTATATTATCAAAGATGAAGAAATATCTTTTTTACTGCTTGGGAAGCAATGTACAATTTGTTCTCGCTTTAAGAATTTGTCCTGCTCTGGTCTTACTTCAGAACAGAAGTAAGACATATGGGAATTGACATATTAAGTTTATTCATCAGAATATAAATTGCCTCATAAATGCTCTAACTGATTTTTTGATTGGCAGGTGGTACCATGCAAGGTGGTCAGAAATGGTGATCATCAAATGTCAGGGAGTTGAATAATATTTGAGAAAGACTCAATTCTTTAATTTTATTAAATTGCCAGAAGGTAGAGACCATATTTTATTTATCTCCTAAGAATCTTATCTTAGTCCTTTACCCCTTAAATATTTGTTTAATAGTTTTATTCTCATGGAAGACTAACCAGAATAACAAATTCTGTAGAACACATTTCCAATTTAAATAATGTAATTTTATCTCAAGGAAGCAATGAAGCCAGCTAACCATTGTAAAATAATCATAATCAGAGTTATAAAAGTGATTACTTATAATAATAACAACAATGAAATATCTGCCATGTAAGGTGAGGTTTATCTGACTGTACATGAATCAGAGTCCCGGAATAGTTTGCAACAAGAAAGAAAGGGACAGTCAGTAAGTCACTGACTATTAACCAAAACAAAATATTAAGTTTTAACCTTGACCCAAATTTGCTATCTACTGTTTTTCCCATTGGAATTAGAGGATTCAACATTATTAAAACCTAATTAGAATTTTTATCCTCCTCTGACCTATGCTTTCATATTTGTTTCCTGACAGACTATTGACCGAGGCAAATTGACAAGTATTTCAGTGCAGACAAATCCTCCGCACACCCTAGTACCCACATAAATCAACAGAGACTACCTGTGAAGGGCCTGTCAAGAACATGGTTTGCTGAGCTCCACAGTCAGAAATTTTGATTTGGTTTTCTGAAGTGTAGGTCTAGAAAAATTTTAAAGCTATCCCTTTTAAATCAGTGTCTATGTCAAATACATTGAGCAACATTTTATGAAGAGAAGCTCTTAGGTACTGGCTGTTTATAAATAGCCAGGTAAATGCCTCCATGCCACTCTTCTGGACTTCCTAGCCTTGGACTGTCTCTAAATTTTCACAAACTCCTCAGAGCTGAGAGAATAAAGAGGAATAAGTTCCAATATGTAGGAGAACCAACATGCAATTCTACTTACCATGAAAAAGTTTTGTATTGAATTTGCCCTATTAGATGTAGTACCCAAAAGGTGGCGATTTGATTGCTGCCACCATGAGAACCTACTCTGAAAAAGCAGATGCACCCAAGAGCATCACGTTGCTTTAGGGCGCTTTCCAGCATTCTGTACCCACGCCACTAGGTGAGATGATGTAGTTCAGAAACGGGGGGCCACGGGCTACATGAAAATCTAGGATTAAAATTTCCTATCATGTCTACTACCCGCATGCTTTCTAATAGATCATAAAAAGCAGTTAAAGAAAAAGAATGCTCCATTTAAATTAGCATTAAACAGTAGGTAATAATGTCCTAAAATGACTCAATATAAAAACAGTAACAATCTAAACAGATCTCCAAAGAACAAAAGCTATAAATACTATTTGTGCTGCAGAACTTATACATGAACTTATTCAAGTCTGACAATAGTTCTGTGATGATAGAAATTTTGTATCTTATCCTACACTATGATAAACTTAAGCTCACAAAGATCAGGGGCTTTGCTCATTAGCAAATAACTAGTAAGTAGAAGAACAGGAAATTGCATCTAGGTTTCCTAGCTTCACTTTTTACTGCAAATGCCCAATTAAAGGTCTTAAAATTTCTAAAGACCTAAAGCAATAGTTCTTAAGTTCAATGGTGAAACCCATGAGCAAGAATGAACTTCATAATTTCTGAATGTTTTACTTTTTAAATATGTTATGTAAGAGCCAATGTTATTAATATATTAATATATTAACGATCACCTCAATTACATACATGAGCATGCTTATTTGAAGAAGCAAAGCTAGATATCCAGTTAAAGTGGAGGGAACTGCATATGTGCCAGATCAGACCTATCCTATGGGGTCATCCACATTTATACCCACATGTATGGACAGAACAGTTACCCAGATACAGCCCCATATATCCACTTAGTGTTTAAACTAAGCACTTAAAAATAACCACAAAAATAGCTCAAAGCTATACCTTTTGATATAAGAAAGAAGCAACAACAACAATAGCAATAATAAGCTTAGTTAAAAGGGAAAAGAAAGTATCCCCTCCTCATTGCAGTTTACCACCTGCCTTCAGAAACTGGGGCATGACCCTGGCAGTACCTTTTCCCCCAAATTTCCTCCCCTGAGTTCACAACAAGAAAGCAGAACATCTAGAAGAGTGCTTATCACATGGTAGGTGCTCAATAAATATCAGTTACATTGTTGAGTGAAAGATTTCATTGACATCTTAAGAGTCAGAAATAGGATACTGAAGGGAAAATAAGTGTTATTAACATATTTAATACATATGATGACCCTGAGGCTTGAGGAAGTTGAGTAAAGGCACACAGCTTTAAGTGATGCACTCAGAATCTGATTCCGGGTGGCCCAACCCCAAAGTCTCCATCTGTAACCACTGCTTACATTGTCTTGTCGTTCACTCTTCTGTTTGCTAAACTGCTTCAGCTGGAGTCATGCTCCCTTAAGGGAAAACATGCAGGATAGCTCTGGAGGACTTTGAGTCATTTTTGAAGAACAAAGTCTAGTCAGAAAATATAGAATGTTAAAAAGGATCTCAGATATCATCTCGTCCAGACCCACCAACATCCATTTTGGAGCCATTACATACAAGAGCAAACAGCCTTGGAAAAGTTAAGCTGCTTGTTTATTATCCCACAGCCGTGATTTTCAACCAGTGTGCCGCGGGACACTGGTGTGCCACAAGAATATTTAAAACATGTAATATCAGTCTATTTTGTCAAGGGCATTGACCTCCTTTCCCTTGATTGTCAAATTAAAAAATGACAATGGCCAACACTAGCTGTCCAGTGTAAATGAATCAAAATTATACCTATTTTGTCAGATAAGCAAAAAATATATTTTTGGAGTGCTGCAGAATTTTAGTGATTAGTTATGTGTGGCACGAGATGAAAAAGTTGAAAATCATGTCCTAGAGCAAGTCGGTGGTCACACTGGAACTGAGAACTAAGGGCAGCTGACAGTTAGTTCAATCACTGTTTTCAGCTCTCCACGGCCCTTTATTTATGTTGCAGCAGCATAGACTCCAGTGTGGCACTCAGGTAGACTTCAGTGACCCTAAGGTTTCTAAACTAATCTTTAGCTGCTCCTCTTGGCTGTGATGTTGAAAGAAGTTTTAAAATATAGCATCACAGACCCTGCCCCAATACTGTGAGGGATCTCTAGGGAGCCTAATATCTATGTTCCTGCTGTTCATAATCAAGACAAGGCTTGATCCTACTAAACACTCTCTACTCTGGACGGCGATATAGAAGACACACACAGGGGTCTGAAACTTTTAACACACTACACTTTGATGTCTGATGAAAATGTAGCATGTTTGTTTCTTTTTAATTTCAGCCATCTCCACACCTCTTTTCCCTTTGGCAACCATCAGCTTATTCTACCTATGGATCTGTTTCCCTTTCTTTTGTTTGTTTGTTTATCCTTTTTTGTTTTGTTTTTAGTTTCCACATATAAGTGAAACTGTATGGTATTTATCTTCCTCTGACATTGTTTCTTCCTAACTGATCTAATCTTCCTCCTGGGCCTTACAATGGCGTTGGGGATGGTGCACAAAGGAAAAAGTAAACATCACATTTGCTTGAAAATAGCATCTCATCTGTTATAGTGTAAATAATCTCTATTCAGTCACTTTTTAGAAAATTATTAGTCTTTTAGTTTTCTTATCTCTCCCATTCTCCAAAATGGTACAAGATGGTATTTGGACTGTAAAACCCTCTGTGCCATCATAGATGCTGAGGGAAAGTGACCCTTTCGTCTATGTTGTGTTTTCTGAACCCTTAGTCTTAACTACAGAGTGGCTGGCCTGTTTTGGTTACAGAGCTGGTCTTTTAAGGCTGTGCTTCTGGTAGTCACCACCTTGAGTTGAAGAGTCTGCAACGTGTTAACACTTTTATCCTTACCCCACACAATATGGAACTACAGACTCTCGCCGCTCTTCTGCATAGCCTACCTGGTCACAAGGAAACTTCTGAATTCACCACTACCCACACAGCCACACAGCAGAAGAGGGGCCCTGCTTGGGGGTCACTATCCTTAGTTATCTAACCTCCATTCTGCAATTCTGTGTTCTCACTCTTGCACCTGTTGCAAGTGACATCCTGCTGATCCTCAGGAGGATCTAAAAGCCTGTAGTCTCCCCCAGACTGTGCCCATGAAAAGGTCCTCAGCTTTTGTCCTGAGAGGAGAAAGCAAAGCCATTAACTCCTGATGCTGTCCCCATACCTCACTGCCCTTCTTTTCGCAGCCCCTAGGACCACACTAAGTGAGCTCCTTACCCACACTTATAAGAAAAAAATTCTTAAGACATAGTCTTAGTTTTTTCCACCCCTGATTTATTGTTGGATTTTTCTGCTGGGGTCTCTCAGGGTTAGTTCTTGGTATACTCGTGAAAGCTAAATGAAATTAGAAAAATTCTCCTCTCTCCCTAATTCAGTTGATTTTCATGATTATCATCATACTGAGGACTCAACATGCTGCTGTGGATGTTAAGATCTAAATATTGACTCTATTTAGCATCCACCCTAATACAATCCCAGTCAGTCTCCAAGTTAAACACATGCCTCTGGCTGAAGAGAGGAAGATCACAATGGAAAATAGCACATTGATGTATTTTAGAAACAGTATTGCTTTTACAAAAAAGAATGAGTTTAAATTTCAGGCTGTTAGGCAATCAATAGGAAGAGAAATCATAGCTTACCCTAAACTTTATGCATCTTTCTCTATAAAAGCATGAACTTACTCAATAGCTAAATCTCCCGTGTCTGAAGAGCTGTAAATTGCAAGGCCAGCTGGCATCCCCTTGTCCCCACACCACAATGGCCCCTCAACTGAGAGGAAGGGAAATCCTTCACTTGAATCTTTGCTGAATCTCCTAGAGCTGAAAGAGGCTTTAACAATTAGGTGCCAGATTTAATAATCGGTAGGTAGCATATTTGTCACTCTTCACTCAGGTTTTCAGATGAAATGTAAAATTTCTACTCTTATTCTACAAAAGATAAAGATACATAAGTGAATAGGTCCCTTTATGAAAGGTCCTCATTCCCCAGACTTTCTTTGGTACCCATAAGCATGTTTCAAACAGGATACGTGTAGTTTAAATGAGTCAGATCATCAAAAATGTCCTTCATCTCATTAAAAAAAAACTGCCACATTTCAAAAGGAGGAGTCAAAAGGATTTGCCTTTTGTTTTATATTGAAAAAGAGCAAGTCAAGGACTTTATTTCGCCTAGTCTTTTCCTTGAGAAAAATTACTACGGTCCCTTTTCCTTTAATAAAATGACTTTAATTCTGCAAAATCAATTTTTGAAATGAAAAAAGAAGCATGTGGGTTTTTCTGTGTTAAAGTCTTTTTAGTTAGAAGGATACATTTAATAATTTTTTTGTACTGAAATTGTCAAATGTTTGAACTCAAGGTTATGATTTCTAGTAGTGAAGTCTAGCCCAGAACTGCTGAAGTAACATTTAAGACCTAATGTATGTGCTCAGCATGGAACAAAGATAACATCAAGCCAATTTCAAAATAAATGATCTCCATATATTTGTAGTAAATAATTTTGAAACATTACTGTATCTTTTGATTATAACAGCAATACTACTTATTGTAAAAAATTTGGAACCTCTAGAAAAGCATATTTAAAAGATAGAAACTAATTGAAATCCTAACTCTATGCAATAACAGCTTTACTATTCATATATATAGATATTCATTTTATATTCATTTTATTTACCTTATATATATCTCCTTTTTGACTATACATGGTATGTGTTCATGTATAAATGGTGTTTAAGTTACATGAGATTATGCTAAATTCATTAGCTTTACACTGTTCATAGCTCACTCTCTATTGCACACTCCACCAAAACTTGTTGAAGTCTGTCTTTGTTATCACAGATAGTAAACTTCCCCAGTCTGAGACTTTTATGACACAGAAACAGGAAAATGAGTGGGGAGAAGCAAAGCTGAAACAACAAAACAGGTGATTTGCTTGAATGAAGGCCCAAATATAAACATAAGGCTGAAAGGAGCAGGGAAACCAGTCATCACCCAGGCCCAGCAGCCAGGTACGGTGCGTTCAGAGGATACAAAGAGTGGTGAGATGGGATTTTGAAGATATCGTGCTGTACACTGAGAATGTGCATTCCACATGGTCATTAAATTATAAGTTTTCAAGACTTCCGGCCAAGATGGAGGCGTAGGTGGACACACTGCCTCCTCTCACAACCAAAAGAAGAAAGACAATGATTTAAAAAGCAAAACAAATAACCAGAAGAGACAGAGAATTGAACCGAGTGGAAGTCCCACAGTTAAGAAGTTAGAGAGGACACGTTCATCCAGACCAGTAAGCAGTGGGGAGCCAGGCAGAGAGATGGCAGTTTGCCCAGAGAGACTCCTGGCGGGCGTGCCTGGCCAAAATGCGGCCCTTGCACTCAGTGAAGCCCGTGGCCAGCGCACCCAGAGAAGCCTAAGGGAACCATCCTGGCCGAGACTGGTGGACCGAGCGGTACCTCTTGTGTGCACACAGATAGACAGGGAGAAGGAGCTGGGGAATGGAGCAGACTACACAGCCCACCATCGCAGGGGAAAAAAAACTTCAAACCACCAATTGAAAACACCTGTGGGGGTTGAGGCAGTGGCAGGAGCGGCTCCCACAGCCTCACAGGAGAGCTCATTGGGGAGGGTGACTGGGAGCCAGCAGTGAGCGAAGCAAGCCCCATTGCTCCCTCCCAGGCCCCGCCCTCAAAGGAAGCATTACAACACAATGAAAAAAGTTACCTAGCCCTGGTAAACACCTAAGGCTCCACCCCTTAAAGTAACAGGCACGCCTAGAGAAAAAAAAAATGGCCCAAACAAAAGAACACATCAAAGCTCCAGAAAAAATGCAACTAAGTGACAAAGAGGTAGCCAACCTATCAGATTCACAGTTCATAACACTGGTAATCAGGATGCTCACAGAATTGGATGAAAGTTGGTTGCAATTAGTTGAACAAATGAAGGACATGCTAAAGGAAATGAGAGGAAATATGCAGGGAACCAATAGGGATGAGAAGCAAACTGGGACTCAAATCAATGGAATGGACCAGAAGAAAGAAAAAAACATCCAACCAGAAAAGAATGAAGAAACAAGAATTCAAAAATATGAGGAGAGGCTTAGGAACCTCCACGACATCTGTAAACATCCCAAAATCCGGGTCATAGGGATGCCAGAAGGAGAAGAGGAAGACCAAGGGATTGAACACTTATTTGAACAAATAATGAAAGAGAACTTCCCCAATCTGGCAAAGGAAATAGACTTCCAGGAAGTCTGGGAAGCTCAGAGAGTCCCAAAGAATTTGGACCCAAAGAGGAACACACCAAGACACATCAAAATTACATTATCCAAGATTAAAAATAAGGAGAGAATTTTAGAAGCAGCAAGAGAAAAGGAGACAGTTACCTACAAAGGAATTCCCATAAGACTGTCAGCTGATTTCTCAAAGGAGACCTTTCAAGCAAGAAGGGTCTGGAGAGAAGTATACCAAGTCATGAAAGACAAGGACCTATATCCAAGAATACTCTATCCAGCAAAACTTTCATTTAGAATGATAGGGCAGATAAAGTGCTTCCCAGATAAGGTCAAGTTCAAGGAGTTCACCCAGCCTTTATTATATGAAATCTTAAAGGGATTTATATAAGGTATGGAGGGCTATCAACAGGGAAGTGGGAGGGGGAGAAAAGAGGAAAAAGTACAAAGAATAAGTAGCATAAACGGTAGATAGAAAACAGACAGGGGGAGGTTAAGAATAGTATAGGAAATGTAAAAGCCAAAGAACTTATGTGTATGACCCATGGACAAAAACTAAAGGGTGGGGAAAGGGGCTGGTGTGGGGTGGAGGGGAATAAAAGGGGGGAATGGGACAACTGTAATAGCATAATTAATAAAATATATATTTTTTAAAATTATAAGTTTTCTATTGTACTTTTGTACTTTGAAGCAACAAGCTCAGAATAAATTGGGACCCATCTATTTACATTATTTTAAATGGTATTTTTTAGTAAACAGCATATTATGACAATTTGTCAATAAACATAATCCATACCATCTTTAAAAGTTGCATAGTACTCTGTCATGTACATATTAATAGGGGGTATTTAAATACCCCTCTTTTGAAACAATTTTAAGATGTTTCCAATTTCCACAAAACAAACACAATGAAGAAGTTTATATATAAAACTGTATAGTATTTTAATGATACTATTAGAGTTTTATCCTAAAAGTACAATTTAGGGGTCGAGGTAAACTTATTTGATCTTTTGAAACATGTTGACTAATCATTCTCCAAAAAAACTGTACATTTCCATGAACCATGAGTGAGAGGATTAAGTTTTCACACCTACATCAGTCCAATGACCACCAATCTTGTTTTTAATTTGCTTGTAGGAGTGGAGAAACAACAGCCATGAGAGATATTTTTAAATGTCATTGCATTATAATGACACAGGACAACTTATTTTAACTCTAAAGTTAATCGACATTAGGATATACTGAAAAAGCCAATAATTATCATTACAATTCTAGGAATTTTCTTATTCTTATCATTTGCTTAAATTGTTTAAATGAAAAACTGGTTAAAATAACGTAGTTTAAAGAATATACTACAGAGCACAATAAAATCTAATAGAATGTTAACCTTTCCAGATGAATAGCTCTATTAAGAGAATGCTTTTTTATACATTAAATCATTTTTACAAGAATAATAAAAACCACTTAAATGAATATGTATGAAGAAAAAAGTAGTATAGTAATCATTATCAAGGTAGATTTCCTTGAAGTTCAAATAACTATATTTTGAAAAGAACCTACTTTTTCATAAGACAGAAAATAAGTGCTTCCAATATATCCATTTAGCAAATGTCTCTATTTTAGATTTTACGAAGTCCACTATGTTTTTACCATGGCAATTACACAAAGTTTCCCTATACAAATAATTCAGGTAGTCTCTCCTTTTCTAGAAGTTCTGAGCCTTCATTTAACATGGTTTTGGCAAAATGTGTTAAAGACCACACATTTGACAATATTATCTACACATAGTGATATATCCTAAAGGATATTGTTATTTCAAGAAGTGCAGAGAAAACACTATTCATCTGATGTTTCAAAAGGCTTATTATTTGTTTTAGTTTTTGTTTTTAGGAAACATGATAGTTTTATATAACATATCTATTTTCTAGTAGTTAAAATATAGAATGTTTAATGAGTGCAGCTCTTCCCTAAATGTTGGTATTATGTAATATTCCATTCTTAACCCTCTGTTTCTCTTCTCTGCTTTGATCTTATTTATAGTTCCCCCAGCACAAACTCACTATATTCAAAATAAACTCATACGCTCATTATCACCATTACACACACACACACACACACACACACACCAGCTCTTCTCCCAAAATCGTTTTCTTGAACAGTTAGCTGCTCTGTTACAAAAAAAGAAGTCATTATAGACTTTCTACTACCCACTTGAATCCATCACCAAGTCCTGTTGATTCTATCCCAAAATATCCCTTTAATCCATCGTCCCCCATTCCCATAGACAAACCCTTAATGTAGATCTTGATTACTATAATAACACTCCAAGTTTGTTCTTCCTGCTTCTAATCTTCTGATCTAAACTCTAGCTCTTAATCAATTCTCCTTAAAGCTATCAGAAGGATCATTCTAAAATTTAGATCTGATTTTATCACCATACTTCTAAAAAGCATAAGCATAGATTTTTGAGCTTTTTGGCTTGAAATGCAAGTCTCCATATATTCTGTCTATTCTGCCATTTCACCTCCCATCTCTCACCCATAGTCCACATGTCAGCCATTCAGAATAACATGCCATTCCCTGAATTTACCTCACTCTTTCTCCCATCCACTTTTGTGAACATATTATTTCCCTCTTCTTAGACTATTCTATCCAGCCATTCCTTGATAATGCACACCCTTCAACATTCCATTAAAAATTCACCTTTCCCAAACAAAATTTTCCTAAAATATAGCAGCATTGGGTATCCTCTTGATTTCACTGGAACTTGTGCTTACTCCTTCTCTTTTATTAAAAAGAAATCTTGAAGAAAAAAAAAAAAAAGACCTCCTTCTTCCATACATGTTTCTCTAGCACCTAACACAATGTCCAGTGAAAATAAACCCTCAAAAAATGAATGTGAAAGATAAGGTGCTCCTGCCTTATAGGTATTTAAGCAGGGGCTGAATTTCCAAATATCAAAGATGACTTAGAAAAGGCTGAACAGGATAAAATCTGTTTAGAACATTTAAATTCTATTGTAAATATAACTCAATTAACAAAATTACTGAAACAGTGTGAATGTATTTCGTTTTTGTCATGCCAAGCAGTTGCTTGGTGGGGGAGTACTTTTCTCCTACCCATACCAGTAATCCCTCAAAGTCCTCCTAAAACAAATATAGACTCAGCGAAAATATCATGCTTTACAGAGAGCACAGCTGTTGGAAGACCATTCTCCATGGGTCTCTTTCTTCTTTTTACACTTTTTGTGAGCAGAAGCCCTGACAATCTTTGCTGCAAGTTATCTTCTCAGGGGCGTTTGTGTAGTGAACAGTCATGGAAGATAGAGATAGTGTGCCTCTCTGGAGGCACAGGGTAAGTCTGTCTACTGCACAGTATAATAAATACACTATCTCCCTTCAGAACAAAAGGCAGTTTTGCTTGAGGTCCATTATAAAATATCTGAGTTCCCTAAACTCGAGGTTCCTCAGGTGTGATGAATCCCATCACACAGGCCACATATTTCTGGTCCCTTTCCCAACACTTCCATGGGGGACAAGAGGACATTATGCAAACATATACAACAAGGTCTGTCCAGAAAAAATCCAGCCATTGTTAACATACAAGGATGGTTTGCACTACACTGAGGTAACCTGGCAACCAAGGAGAGTGGACTGGAATGAACATGTGTGAACAATGATGACTTCATTGTACTAGTCAGTGGGGACAGTAGATACTGTTGAGTGAGCATGTGTACTCTGTGGCTGTCACATTCAAAATGACTGAGCACCTAGAGAAACAAATCTGCGTGAAATTTTGCATTAACCCTGGACATTCCTCTGTGGAAACTAATCAAGTGATTCAGAAGGCTGCAGCTGTGGGCAACTGGTGATTGATTGTTTCATCACGACAACACACCCGCTCATGCACCATGTCCTTTACAGAGTTTTTTAGCAAAACATCAAATTACCCAGGCAACTCAGTCCCTCTACAGCTCAGAATAGGTACCCTGTGATTTCTGGCTTTTCCCAAAACTAAAGTCACCTTTGAAAGGGAAGAGATTTCAGACACACCATCAATGAGATTCAGGAAAATATGACAGGGCAGCTGATGCCAACTGGGAGAACTGTGTGAGGTCTCAAGGTGCTTACTTTGAAAGAGACTGAGGCATAATTGTCCTATGCACAGTGTTTCTTGTATCTCGTATCTTCTTCAATAAATGTCTCTATTTTTCATATTATATGGCTGAACACCTTCTGAACAGACCTCATATTTCATGTAGCTTGCTGTACAGGGCTTAACAAAGCTCTCTGTCTTATACTAAGTATCTTGTTCTTTCTTCCAGCATCTATGAAAATAGAGCAAGCTAATTTACTGGATTGTAAGTAGGATACATTCCCAGGCCCACCCCAGTTCTTGAAAGTCCCTTTAACATCAACCCTACCCTTCAAACCATACTGCTATTTCAAAGCCTATCCTGTTAAAAAAAAAAAAAATCCTCAAGTAGTTTCCATCCACAGATTACCACGAAGAATATTTAGTTAACCAGCTGCATGTTTGGACCTAACACCTTAAACATCCATACACAGAAAATAACCATGAACAAGTAACTTCTTTTTATCAAGAACGGTGGTCCTGCTCTACTGTCCGTTTATAAATCAAAAACCATGATTCTTCCCTTTAGTCAGCTCCAGTTACTCACAGTCAGCCTAACAGGTAGATTGCAGAAGGACTTCCTGTCTTCTACCCTCTTGAGAACACCTACAAGTAGCAGCCTCTGCTCTTGGAGGATATACCTGATTGAGTCTACAAACTGTCAATCATATTCAGCATTTGTGCTTCATAATCATCAATTCTGACTTGATTAAATTATCTTTGAGCCATGCCTGTGGCTCACTGATGCCCAAAAGCACAAATCAGCTAACTTTATTTGTTACGGTGAATAACAATACTTCATCATTAGAAGGTACTAAATAAGTCTTTGTTTAAAGTAACAAGCAACTTAAACCAAGGTCATTTTATTTCACTAAAGAGAATATTAGCTTCTTTAGGACAAGATGTAACTCTTCACGAATCACATGGTTTTAAAAAGAAAGTGAATACTTACTGATTAATTGATAAGTAAGCAGTCTAGCATAGTGATTACCAAACGTAGGTAGACAACACAATTACTCAAGATGCCACACTTATTAATTAGAATCCCTGGAATCGGGGCAGAATAATCTCTAGTTTAAAAACTCTCTTGTAGCAGAAACTGAGAAGTAATAAGAATTTGAGCTTGTTGCTCTACGAATATGACCATAAAACCTTTAAGAAATAATCATTGTTACAGCCTATATTCAATTAGAAAAATTTTTTAAACAAAACAGAAGATGCTTCAGCTGTTGGTAATTCATTGCCAAAGTAAAAACTAAATTTTAGAGCTATGATTCTCATGTATAAGTGTCCTCTCTCGATGTCAAAAAATTGACTGACCCTAAGAGTTGCGACTTTATTGGACACTAATTGAATTGTACATAATATCTTATTACTAATATAGAAACCTTTTTAAAAATTTTACTTGGCTCAGCAATGCCCACATATATTTGAAAAAGTGTATCTGTATATGGGGGTATGTGAGAAAAAACACATGTATTTAATACATAGTTTATACATGATTTACCTAGAAATTCTCTGAGTACTTTGATTTATTTCTTCCTGCTTCTTCACAGGTCTCTGAAGACACAACGCGGAGCCATTTTTTCAGGAGAATATGGTCCAAGTTGAAAAATCTAGTTTTTTTTGTCAGCTAAAAATCATTCGAACATTAGCTGAAAAATCATAATCGTATATTCTTCTTACTACAATACTTAAATACTCGAACTTTATATATCTTTTTATTTGTCCTTATCACACACCTCTTAGATAGATACTATTTGCCATCATTTTCTAAATGTGGATACTGAGAAGCAGAGAGGTTAAGTAATCTTCTTCGGGCTTTCATAAGAGATAGCTGAAAATTTCACATCCCCTGACTGGCAGTTTCTTGTCCAATACATGAGACAGTACTGCCCCTCCAAGGCAGCTGAAGGTATACAGGGAGAAATGTAGAACGGTGAGAGCTTGCCTTTGACAGTAGGGCATGTGCTTGGTGAATATCTCAAGGTGGTAATACTGATCTCTGACTGGGGCTTTGCATTTAAGGGTTAACTGCAGTCTGAATCAAAGAAAAATCACATTCAGAAGAAAACAGCATTTGGGAGAGAAGGTCTGAAGATCAAATTGTCAGGCACTTTCTACAGAGCTATGAAAAAGCAGCTTAAAAGCAAAACTGATATTATAATATATTTGAGGGACTGTGAAACTAACCCACCTGTTATGGGCTGAATTGTGTCCAATTAAAATTCCTATGTGGAAACCCCAATCCCCAGTACTTCGGAATGTGACTATATTTGCGGACAGGGCCTTTAAAGAAGCCTTCAGGGCGAGCCTTAGTCCAATCTGACTGGTCTCCTTAGAAGAGGAGTTTGGGGCACACAGAAAGACACCAGCACTAGGCACACACAGAGGGACAACCATGTGAAGAGGCAGCAAGAGAATGGCTACCTGCATGCAATGGAGAGAGGCTTCAGAGGGAAACGGCCCTGCCGGCACTTTGGTCTTGGACTTAAAGCCTCCAGAACCTGGAAAAAATGAACTTCTGTTGTTAAGTGTGGTGTTTTGTTATGACAGGCCTCGCAGACTAGGATACCACCCATTTTATAAATCTGGAAAAGTGAAAGAATGTGCCTAAGGTCACATAATGGTGCACTTGTCCATTGCTGTACTTCGGGGGACATTTCCTGGGCCACCCACCTGTAGCTGTCAGTGCCTCACCCCTAGCCTCCTGAGATTCACCTCTGCACAGCAATGCTGACACCCACGGTTCTGTATCAGGGTTTTCTCTCTGGCTGTAGGTTCTGCCTCAGCTGCATATCGAGCATACACAAAGTGCTGAAGAGTTGTGTTCTGGGAAGGGCTCTCGATAACTAACAGACAAGGATTCTTTGGATAAACACTCCAGCTTCCTCACTCCGGGTTGAGATAACTATGAGGCTTCTTTATATAGCATCTTCCAGAACTTTCTAGTGGAGTTAAGTGCCAATTGTCCACAGTCATAACTGACTTGATAATGCACATCTCTTGGGGATTCCTGCCCTCTCTCTTATACTTTCCCAGTTCCCTATCAATTATTTTTAGGATTATCCCCCAAATTATCTACTTTCACTCAAATTATTAGTCCACTTCTGGAGGAACCCAAACCAAAATATTATCTCCATGTTGCTCAGGCCTAATCACCATTCCTAATTATAGACCTGAGTTCAGGCAGCAGACGATTCCAAAAGACCTGAACAACCTCCAATGCCTCTAATAAGCAGACAAAGCCTTTACGTAGTAAATATATATTCCTCTCAACTATGTAACAGCTCAAATATTTAAATTACTTTTCAAGATATGTTCATCCTGAAATTTTCTTTGTTGACCTTTTCCCCTTGTTCTATAAATATGCACACATTTGTTCCCTTCAAAAAGTGAACCCTTCCTTTACCCTGTGGCCTCTAGTTTGCTGAAGTCACTGAAACTTCTTGCGCAAAAAGAACCAATAAGCGCACTGTTAAATCTGACACTTCTGAATTTTTACCTTATATGGAAGCTTTAATAAAGTTTACTCATTTTCACTTTTTTTAATAATTTAAGATTTTTGCCATCTTTCTCATTTCAATATCAGAAAATTATTCTCCTCTACTTTCTTAGAGCTTTAAGATTTGCTTTTTATACTTAGATTCTATTCTAGCTGAAATTTGTTTGTGGCACAAAGCTCTTCATAAATATGACAAAGTTGAGCATTCACTCCTTGGAAACACTTCCATCCCAGCTTCTTTGAACTTCCTCTCCTCTGATGCATTTCTTATCACTCGTGTCTGATTTTTGGCTCTTCTGCCTACTCGGGGAACTCCCCTAAGGCTTGGCCCTTGGTCCGCTCTACTTTTCACATTGCATTCTTCTTTTTTAACACTCTATCCCCAGTTTCATATATATTCTCTTCTTTTGCATTTATACTCTTCCTGTTGCACAGGTAGCGTAAAATCAACAAATTTAAAAGTAAGGCTTATTTTTCCCATCCCAGCTGTGAACCTTTCTAATTCTCCAATATTCTATTCTAGCCTGATTAATTGACTACTATTTGCCCAGATACACATGTCAAGTGTAGCCTCAGATTCTCTATTCATTCTTGCTTCAAATAACACTTCAATAAATTAATAAAGTTTTTATTACTTTAATTTCCAAATATTTTTGCTATCACTCTTCTTACCCCTATCTACATCCCTACTAATCTGGTCAATGCATTCCGAATATTTCACCTAGATCATTTAGATACTTTTTGGTTCCAGCTCTGTAGTACTCAAACCCATCCACCTGACTGCCTCCGGAGTGGTACAATAGAGGTAGAAAGGACTACTGCTCCCAGTACTTCAAGTTTTCCTCCCACGATGCACGCGCGCACACACACACACACACAGTCATGTGTCTTCTTTGGGCAATGCTTTATTCAGGGAAGTGATTATTTCCAGATGAAGGTGATGAAAAGTCCATGTGTGAATTTCCAGTCTCTAATCCCCCAAAAGATGGTAAAGACCTGTTTGCCAGGGTTCTTCAGCTAGGTTCCTCCAGCCAACGCCACAAAGATTTGGGGATTAATTTGGGGTTTGGGGGGGAGGTTTGTGGGGGGGTTGTTTTGGCTTAACAGCCTACCATCACTGATAGGATCTCTTAAACATTTTGGTCACGTCACTCTCCTACATAAAATCCTGCAATAGTTTTCTGACTATTCTTGAAGTATGGTCTAAACAGCATACACAGCAAAAGAAGGGCTCTCAAATGTGTTCTCTGTTCATGCTCATCACAAGTACTCAGCACATTCATTTTATGTTCTAATACATTGAATGCTTATTTTTTTATATACTATACAATTCATGCCTTCACATCTTTGTCCATACTGTTTTCTCTTGAGTTCCTATTCTTCTATTATTTAATTGAATAACTTCTATTCAAACTTTAAAATTTTATTCAGGTGTCAGTATCTTCAAGGTTTTTCAAACTTTCAAGCTGAGTACAAACTTCTGTAGGGAATGTTCGATAGTTGCCTTTTTGTTACAAAACAGACAGGGGGGTGCTGAACAATATGAAAGATCCCCCTTCTTTTTCTCCAGGTGTTCCTCCCCCGTACTGGGTTTGCTTTGCCCACCGTCAGAGGAAAGATGTAAAAGGAAAGGAATTATTATTTACTTAGAAGTTACACAGACTAAAGTTCTTTAGAATATGCATCCATGCACACAGTCCTTCCCTCTCCCTCTGCCCTGTCTGGGGTACCGTATCTCAGGCAGGCTTGCAGCACCATCCACATGGCAAAAAGGGAGCACTTCCAAAGCCGCGTGGTCCCCACTCCGCCAAAACCTCATGGTCCCAGCAAGACGCCCAAGCCAAGTGGTCCCAAAAAGAGACGCCAAATGGCTGCCCAGTCTGGGTTTAAATCCCAGCGCCAATCTTTCTCTGCAGCCTCATTTCTGGCTCCTCCCACAACTGGCCACAGCTGCCAGTATTCCAGGCAGCTCTACTATCTCCAAGCTCTACTAGACCCCATTACAAATCCCTCTTTGGGGGCCCCCCTCTTGGCTGCACCCTGTTACAAATCCCTCCTTTCAGATATACAACCCCTTTATAATCATATAAAGAACAATGGACGAAGGTCTCATCTTCTTGTAACTACTTCCAGCCGGACATGGATGTCGTCCTACCTACCCTTGGGTTAGGGGTGCCCTGAAAGGGGGGAGGGAGTCCTTCCTGTAAGGGGAAGGACCTTACAGAATCCAGGTCAACTGACTGTCACCAGGAAGTTGCAGGCTTGGTGTCCAAAGGCTGGCATTACTGGACAGTTGGCATCCTAGTCGTATTCTGGAGATGACAGATTTGGAAAGAGTTGGAAGTAAAATTGAACCATAACCACTAAATGACAAAGGCAGGGACTCAGGTAAAGAATGGCTTACCTGGAGAAAGGTGTGCAAGGCATGCTACATTCATCTGAACCCTGTGGCCCACTATACTGAACTCAGGCTGAGGAGAATATATTAGCATTTCTCTTCTTTCAGATTTCTGGGCCTTTTCTGCCCAAGCCATTAGGACAGAAAAGGGAAAATCTGTTCTAAAATGAAACCCACAGCCTGCCCCCACCCAACTACTTAGTTCAGTCAAACCATTGAGTCTTAGGGGGCGATGATGAGGACGGGTTCCTTAAGTGAGGCCTATATTGCAACCAGTCACTCAGGTAATGAGGTCCTAGGCATACGCCCTACGAAAACAGAAGGAAGAACACATGTTAATTTACACAAAAATCCCCAAGCCAGTCTCTGTGCCTGTGAGACTTTTTTTTTTTTTTTTGGAAGACATCCTGTTGCAAGGCCCTTGCTGCAATGACATCTAACAGGCAATTTGACAGGTTCTTTGTGACTGTAACTTGAACACTTTTGGTGATATTATAAACCCAATTTTAACTTTTAAATGAAAAATAAACTTTTAAGACAGTTAGCTGCGCCATTCTGATGTCCAATACTGAGCATTGCGATTTTCATTGAACCATAATTTTTCACCCTCATTGTTATTAAAGGGACTACTTTGAGTCCAGCTTTTAATTTTGACTGTTCGTTTGCATAAACACATCAAGAGAAGCCTGGATCACCTATGACCTTTAAGTCTGCTTTGCTGGAACTCACACAGGGAACCTTTAGATTGACTTCTCAGTCCGCCCGTCCGGGCACAGAAGCAGAGCCACACATCTGCCATCTGCCTTAGCCTGTACCTACTGTTTCACTCAAATCCTTGAGGCTTCCATTGTGCCTATAGGTTCCTTGTGCCTATAGGTTCCTTTTTTAGCCATCTTTCAGGAAAGCAACCTTTATTCCTTCCCTGGAAAGACTGCCACAAACCGCACAACCAACCAAAGTACCAGGCATTTTCTTGTGGGCTTTTGCTAGCTTCGCAAGTTGATCCCAGTCCCTCAGGGTTTTCTGGTGACAACCAGAACCCAGACATGCCTCCCTCAGGCATGACATTCCAGTCAAAAGCTTGGTTAATAAAACCACCATTGGCAACTGGTCTTAATGGATTTATGCAAAGAAACCTATGTCATCTTTCAGATGCCAAATTCTAGAGGGATCAGGTAGGGAGAAAAATACAAAATGTGAAGGAAAATCCTTTTCCTTCTGATATCTTTTCATATACCTTTTTCATTTATATATCTTACATTTTCTCTTATTCACTTTCCTACAGAATGTGAAGTTTCAACCTTCCCTGGAATCTTCAATTTCCTTTTCAGAGCAGATACAGAGCAAAATCCAAAACACAGACAGATTTCCATAAGAACAGTACACAGGTAGAGGCATTCGCTTGTACCAGTATGTCCACTGGTGTCTTCTCAGAGATATGCTCTTTCAGGCCTGGTCTCAATGGCAGAGAAATGCTCCTTTGCCTCAGGATGAAACACTCATTAGCCCCAAATGACCCTTCCTCAGTTCCGATCGGCAAAGGCATTCTCCCCAACCAGTTACAGACGACCTTCACTAGGTGTTACAGGTGACCTTTCCTAGGTTTTCAAGTGACCTTAACTAGGTCTTCAGGTACAGAGGATTTCTGATCAGAAGCAAAAGCAAATGGAAACCACATTCCCATAAAACCAGAAAACAAGTAGTTGAGGTTTCCTTTCCTCCAGGTTTAAAACTTTCACAAACTTTCCTATATAGTTTTATCCATCCATATTTAACCATAATTTACTTTTAATCCCTGTTCTTTTCTCACACTGGGAAGGACCATATTTGTACTCAGTATCTGGCAGCTAAAGATCCCTAGCTTTACAAATGCCTGCATGAAATAACAAACACTGTAACCCTGTATCGGAGTTTGCTGTCCTTCTCCGGAAGAGGAATTTCAAACCTTCCTCCGGAGTGCAGGTCCAGCTTTCCCTTTCTGCCTCAGCCGCAGCAGTAGGGTCTGCATCTCCCTTAGGCGGTGCCCATTTTACCTGTGTGTGGTGAATCCAGGGCTTAATTCCCGTCAGTTTTAGAGAGGAATGCGTTGTCAATAGGACATCATGGGGACCAGTCCATTGTTCAGACGGCTGCTATTCAGGGCCTTGAGACTTCCAGGTCTTTAGTAGGACTTGGTCTCCTGGCTGGAACGGGTGCAGGGGCTTGTCAGAGGTGTAGACAGACCTGCAATGAGCAAACTTGTGCAAAACAGTTAGTGTTTGTCCTAAATGCTATACAGACTGCTTAATTCTTGCCTCATGCTCCAAATCTAGAGGGGGCATACCTAAAACAGAAATTCGGAGGGATTTCCCGTAAAGTATTTCAAAAGGGCTCAATTTAAGCCCACTTCTGGGTGCCACTCTGATTCGGAGCAAAGCAATGCGGAGTGGCTGGTCCCATTTTAAATGTGTTTCCTGGCATATTTTTGCCAAGGTCTTCTTTATGGTGTGACTCATTTTCTCAGTCTTTCCTGTGAACTGAGGTCTCTAAGATGTATGCAATTTCCAATGTATTTGCAATGCCTGTCCAACCTTTTGGGAGATTTCCGAAGTGAACGATGGTCCATTTTCACTTTGAATGCTCTGGGGAAGTCCAAACATGGGAATTGTTTCTTTAAGCAACAGTTTTGCCACCTCAGTTGCCTTTTCAGTCCTGGTGGGGTACACCTATACCCATCCAGAAAAAGTATCCACGAAGACCAACAGGAATCTGAGATTTCCCTTTGTTTTAGGCATTTGTGTGAAGTCCACCTGCCAGGCCTCAAATGGGCACATCCCTTTGTATCGCACTCCCTTTTCCATGGGGACACGCTCTGTCTTAGGATTGTTCTTGGCACATATCTGACAGGCTTGGCTGATCCTCTGGACAGTCCTTTGCAAATAGAAGCCTTTCAAATGTGGCCTAATGAAGTCCATTAGAGCATCCCTCCCATAGTGGTCCCTTCATGTAGGTGCTTGAGGATGGGATACACTAGAGCCTCAGGGAGTAAAACCATACCACGGGCATTGATCCTCCACATAGAACTGGGATCAGTGTTAGTGAATCCCCATTCACGGGCCCGTTCCTCATCCTGTTCCGTGTAATGAGGTTTAAACTCTGACAAGTTCAGATGGGGAACCAGAACTGCTAGGCAAGGCAGCTCTTTGGCCACCTGTCTTGCTTCTTTGTCAGCAACTCGGTTTCCCTGACTGGTTTGGGAACCATATCTCTGGTGTCCTGGGCAGTGCATTATGGCAACCTGGTCCAGTACATTCACTGCCTCCAGCAACTGTAAAATCACCTCTGCATGTTTAACATCCTTTTTCCCTGAGGTTAAAAGTCCTCTCTCTTTCCATATTGCTCCATGGGCATGGACTACCATGAAGGCATACTTGGAATCTGCATATATGTTTCTTTCCTTGGGACAGCAGTAAGGCTCTTGTGAGGGCTATTAGTTCAGCCTTTTGTGCTGAGGTTCCTGGTGTAAGGGCTTCAGCTTCTATTACATTGTCTGTAGTGGTCACCGCACACCCAGCTCATCGCTGGCCATTGTCCATGAAGCTGCTCCCGTCTGTATACAGCTCCCAGTCTGATGATGCCAGCAGCTGGTCCATCAGATATAGCCTTGGTCAATTATTTCCAAGCATTCATGCTCAAGGGCAGAGTCCCCATCCATATATGGGAGTAGTGTGGCTGGGTTCAAGGTTGTGGTGGTCTGCAAGGTACCATTCAGATTGTCCAGCAAAATGGCCTAGTATTTCCCCATATGCCCTTCCATCAACCAATACCCTTCTCTCTGTTCTAACAGAGTCAGAGCCTGATGTGGCACCAACACTGTAGTAGGTTGTCCCAATGTTAACTTCTCAGCTTCCTGTAGGGTGTCACAGGTGGCTGCCACTGCCCAGAGGCATGGTGGCCATCCCTCTGTAGTGTGATCCAGCTTCTTTGAGAGATAGGCTATGGGTTGGGGAATATTCCCCAGGGTCAGGGTTAGTACCCCCAGTCCTATCCCCTGCCTTTCATGAATGTACAATTTGAAAGGCTTCTATAAGTCCGGCAGTCCTAATACAGGGGCCAATGCCAGCTTCTCCTTCAAAGTATCAAATGCTACCTGACAATCTCCTGTCCATTCAAGGGGTCAGAGTCCAGTCCTTTTAGGGAATTATACAGAGCCTTTGCTATAAGTCCAAAGTTTGGAATCCAAATCCAACAAAACCCTGTAATTCCCAAGAACCCATGAAGCTGCCTTCGATTTTCTAGGATTTTTAGCGTAGCAGTAGCTTGCTTTCTATTTGCTATCAGACTCCTGGTACCCTGTTTTGGTTGAAATCCCAGACGTGCCACTTCCTGTTTGCAAATTTGGGCCTTATGAGGTGACACTTTATATCCCCTCTTTGCCAAATGATGTAGGACTGTGATGGTGTTGTGCAAACAGTCCTCATAGTTTCTGCTGGCTATTAACAGGTCATCCACATATTGCAAAGGAACTCTGGATCTCAACTGAACATCCCTTAAGTCTTTTGCCAGCACTTCCCCGAATATAGTCGGGGAGTTCTTAAATCCTTGTGGCAGCACACAGTCCAGCAGTATTGCAGCGTGGCTTTAGTTTCTGGGTTCTGCCATTCAAAGGCAGACAGTTGCTGAGCCTGCTCATCTATTGAGATGCAGAAAAAGGCATCCCTTGAGTCCAGAACTGAAAACCATTTGCTATCTCCAGGCACCATAGTCAACAGGGTGTAAGGGTTAGGCACAGTAGGGTGAATGTCCTGGACAATGTCATTGATGGCCCTGAGAACCTGTACGAATCGATACTCATCCAAGTGTGGCTTTTTGACTAGCAAAACGGGAATGTCGTAGGGTTACCAGCAGAGCTGAATTAATCCTGATTTCAAAAACGTTTGCAACAGCGGCTAGATCCCCTCTAAAGTCTCCTTTTTAGGGAATACTGCTTCTTTCGTGGGACCTGCAGTCCTTCTTTTAGATGTATTTTTATGGGTTGCACATTAACTGTTTTACCTGGAGTTCCGTCAGCCCAAACAGTTCGATCGACCTGTTCCCAGATCTCAGGCAGAAAGGGTTCACCTCTGGGGCCTCCAGGACAGGTCAGGAAAGCCTGCAACTGGAGGGCATTTTCCAGCAGGACTTCCACGCAAAGCTGCTGTTGCTTGGGGGAAAAGATTATTTGTGCGTGCAGTTTACAAAGCAAATCTCAGCCCACCAATGGAATAGGACAATCAGGCATATATAGAAAACTACGTGTAAGTTTTTGACCCCCAAGCTGGCATTCCAGAGGTTGCAGGAATGTCTGTTTTTGTACCTGGCCAGACACACTAGTAACTGTTACTTCATTTGAGCTTTTTCCAGTCAACTTTGTGTTCAACACTGAGTATGTAGCTCCCGTATCTACAAGGAAGTCAATTGGCTTGTTCCTCACAGTCACTTGTACACGGGACTCCTGTGGGGAAATGGTGATAGGTCGGGAGATGTCCAATGGAGCCCCTGGGCCTCCTCATTCATTATCATCCTCCATTCTCTGCTTTATCATCACTCGGTCTGGATTCTTACTCTTACTTTTCCTTTTAAGATTTGGGCACTCATTCCTCCAGTGACCCTCCTCCCTGCAATAGGCACATTGATTAATGCCTATTGTGCCTTTCTTCTTCTCCTTAGGGCCCCTTTTGCCATGAGCATGGTAGCGGGCACCTAATGAGTTTCCTTTCTCTGCCCTAAAGAATAGCTTATTTTGGTTTCCCTGGGCTGTTTCCAAAAACACCGTGGCCCATTTTGCCTTCCCCACTTCCCGGGCATTGTAGACTTTAAATGCTATGTCCTCCAGCTGGGAGGGGCTCATTCCCAGTACCCCATCTACATGCTGAAGTTTGTTCCTGATATCGAAGGTATTCTGTCCAATAAAAGTCATGTTCACCATCCTCACATTTTCTGGTGCCTCGGGATCAGCATCAGTGTATTTCCTATAAACCTGATAGATCCTTTCTAGAAATTCAGAAGGATTCTCATCTGGCTTCTGTTGAAGAGTCTGTATCAAATCCAGGCTCCTCTGCTTGGGCATTCCTTTCCTAAGTCCTTCCAATATGCACCTTCTGTAATGTTTCAAAGAGGCTAGGCCACCTCTACTATTCGGGTCCCAGTTAAGGTCCACCCAAGGAATTGCCTCAACTGGGTCAAGAATCCCTTGGCTGTCCTCGACACGGAGACTCTGGGCCTCCTGTTCAGCCCTACTTAGAACCAACCATCTTTCATCTGCTGTTAGCAGAATACTCAGGAGGGCCTGTACGTCTGCCCAGTTTGGGTGGTGAGTGGCAAAAATAGAGGCGATAAGATCTGCCATCTTTTGAGGATCATCCCTATATGAGAGGTTGGAATTCCTCCAATTTAGTAAGTCCGAAGTGGAGAATGGAGTATGGGCCCAATAATAGCCAGAGGGCTGGCCTTCTTCTTTTATTCCACCCATTGGATATTGCCTCAAAGGGTGTTGGCTGGCTACTCCTTTGGAGGCCCCCTGGTTATAGGAGGTACCTTGGCTAGTTTGGGGGGTGGGAGGGTGAGACATATTCCTCAGCAGGTGGAGGTGGAGCAGTTGGCTTTGCAGTCCCTGCTTCAGGGGAGGTTACAGGAGGAGACAGTACTGAAGTGGCTCCCACCACCTGTGGAGGGGAAGGTACCAGGCAGTGGCAGTTCCCATCACCTGCAAGGCCAGAGGTGTAGAAACCTCCACCACCTGTGAGGGTGGCAGCCCATGGAGACACCTCCCACTTGCAGAGGGAATGGAGTTGTGCAGGTCCCTCTCATCTGGGAGGGTGGTGCAGCAGAGAGCCCTCATACTAGGGAAGGCAGTGATGCTGCGAGACCCCTCCCACTTACAGAGGATGAAACACTGTGGTGTCTCCTCCAGTCTGCAGAGGGAATGAAGCCGTTCAGGTTCCTCCCACCTGGGAGGGGTGCGGTGGTGTAGAGATGCTACCCGGTTCCTCCCACCTGGTGTAGGGGTGCAGAGATGCTTCCCACCTGAAGAGGGTGAGGCTCCATGGTGGAGACCTCTCCCATCTGCAGTGGGGGAGGGGCTCTGGTGGCTCCACCTCCCGGGGAAGTTGTAGCACTGCAGAGGTCCCTCCTGTCTGGGAGTGTCCATTCCCTGGGTTCAGAGCATTAATGAGGTTTATCTCCTCATTATATCTCTCCTCCTGTGTTCTACTATCGGGGGGGGGGGTTTGAGACCACCTTTTCCTTCTGTACCATTACATGCTTCTCTGTCTCTAGCATAAGGCTATTGTGCAACATTATAAATACATTAAGATAGTGGAGTTCCTCCGAGAGTCTGTGCCATCAGCAATGCTGTTTCAATCGTGTAATGATGCAGTAACTCAAGGAACCATTCACGGGCCACCTCAGCTTATCACTCAAAACATAAGTAGGCCACACCATGTTACAATAATAAAACAATAACTGCTTCCATAAGGGATTCTTGTATGTCGACTTGGAGCAGTAACTCTCCCAATCCCTTAGAATTTTACCTAGTGGGCTCCACTCAGGGACTGGCTCAGAATAACTTATACCATTTCAGCAGAGCATGCAAAAATTCAGACCAAGAAGAATACAGATGGCAAAAAGACCAGGTATTTCCCCAGCTGTTGCCCACAACTCCAACTCCATTATTCCAAAACAGTACTCAGAAAACAAATTTTCAACCAAAACACTTTCATGTTTCTGCTCCCTTCCCCGTTTTGTTTCCTTTTCACCTTTTCAGACGTGATTAGGCATCTGACACCCTCAGGAGAATTGCAGAGAAATTCTCAGAAACTGGGAAAATTCTGAAGTCTCACTTTCCCACACCTGAGAGGGATGGTTTGCACGGGCAATTATTGTCCCATCTGGGTCGCCAAAAACTGTTACAGAACAGACGGGGGGTGGGGGGACCCTGTTGAACGATATGAAAGACCCCACCATTTTTTCTCCAGGTGTTCCTCCCCCATACCAGGTTTGCTTTGCCCACCCCCATAGGAAAGACGTAAAAGGAAAGGAATTATTATTTATTTAGAAGTTGTACAGACTAAAGTTCTTTAGAATATGCAAAAACTCACACAGTCCTTTCTTCTCCCTCTGCCCCATCTGGGGTACCATATCTCAGGCAGGTTCCCAGCACCATCCACATGGCAAAAAGGGAGCACTTCCAAAGCCACGTGGTCCTGACTCTCACCCAAGCCGTGTGGTCCCCACTCTGCCAAAACTATGTGCTCTCAACGAGATGCCCAAGCCAAGTGGTCCCAAAAAGAGACACCAAATGGCTGCCCCACCTTGGTTTAAATCCCAGCGCCAATCTTTCTCTGTAGCCTCATTTCCTGCTCCTCCCACAATTGGCCACAGCTGCCAGCACTCCAGGCAGGAGTGGCCCTGTGGTGTGGAGCCAATTATCTCCAAGCTCTCTGAACCCCATTACAAATCCCTCTTTGGGGGTCCCCCTCTTGGCTGCACCCTGTTACATTTTTACCTTCAATTTCTAGCACACTTAATAGGTACTCAGTAGATGTTTCTGGAACTCATCTCACAAAATTATCCCAAGACAAATAATTGCAAATGAAGGATTTAATCATTTAATCAGACATTTTCTCCACAAGGACAAAATTCATCATTTTTATTCATGAATGGATGGAACCAATCAGTTTTTTCAAATAAAATATAATCAATAACATTAACCTCTTTTGGTATATTTATGCTATTTGTTTATTTAACTATCTATTAATTAAGTACACCTTAGGAAAAAATATCATCTTTAATAAACCTTACTAAGCATTGGGAAAATTTTAGTCTCTTGGCCCAAGAAAATGTAGCTACTTTCTACAGTGATGTCTTTATCTGTTCCCCATTTCTATCTTTGCCCTCTTACATTTTTTCTTCCAAAGAGCAGCCTTGGTTATCCTTTTAAAAAAATTGATCATGTCTCTGCCAATTTAAAAAACTGTCCAATAGCCTTGCATTTCACTAGAAAAACATTATTATATTGTATCATACTACACATGATTTTAACTTGCTGCCTCTCTGATCTCACCTCTTTCTCTCTCTCCCTTGCTCACTCTGATCCAGCAACATCCTTCCTTCCTTCCTTTGAAATCTCTCAAACATACTATAATGGACTGAATTGTGTCCCCTCCAAAATTTGTATATTGAAGGCTTAACTAATGAATGCTAAAAAAGGTCATAAAGTCAGGGATGCACACACAGAGAAAGGCCATGTGAGGACACAGTAAGAAAGCAGCCACCTGCAAGCCACAGAGGCCTCAGGAGTAACCAGACCTGCCAACACCTTGATCTTAGACTTCTAGCATCTAAAATTATGAGCAAATAAATGTCTGTTGTTTAAGCCACCCAGTTTATGGCATATTTTTATGGCAGCCATAACAAACTAATATGCATAACAGGGATACTGACACCTTTATATTTGCTATTCCCTCTGCCTAGAATAATCTTATACAAGCTATCTTTCATGGCTTTCTATTTTGTCATCAGACTTTGCTCAAATACGAACTTATCACACGGATGTTCCCTGACAAACATCTGTAAAAGTATATCTCTATCATTCTTTAACTCCTTTAGCCTGTTTTAATTTTTATAGATCTTATTACCACTATGTATATACTTATTTGTTTATCGTTAGACTCCCTACTAGAATGTGAGGTCATTTCCCACGGAAATATAATGTTTCTTTATGATAGTGGCATTGTGTCTTTTTTTACTACTGTATCTTTAGACCTTAGAGCAAATTCTTGCACATAGTAGGAACCAAACAAATACATGTTAAAAGAGAGAATGTATGAATTAATTAATTAATAAGACTTTCTTATCAAAGAGGTTTTAACCTAATGGAGGGGATAAGTGCATAGTTACAGTGAAAATTTATTTTATGAATATAAGCAAAGCATTATGATGGTAGAGAATAATAACCAGTACATTCTAACTAGCATATCTAATTACTAGCTACCAACCCTACGGATATAAAATGGGGACATTTTCCTCTCAATTAGTTTCTTTCTTGTAATCTGACCACTTTTTGTCTCTCATTCTGCATAATTTCCCATTATATTACTGACATGTTTTTGGATTATGCTATGATAATTTTACTCTGTAAATTTAATTTACTATGTGCATAATAATTAGAATGGGAGAAAACATTTTCTCCTAAGTTTTCTATCATGCTCAGTTACAATTTTACCTTCTAAATATATGATACATAGAATCATGGCATTTTAGACCTAAAGACATCATAGGTAGGCACCCTCTCCTTTCATAGAGCTGGAAACACAGTCACACTGGGTACTTCTTTCTTTTTTTAAAAAAAATATATTTTATTGATTATGCTATTACAGTTGTCCCACATTTTTCTCCTCTTTATCCTCTCTGACCACCCCCCTCCCAGCAGCATTCTTCCACCTTATTTCATGTCTATGAGTCATACATATAAGTTCTTTGGGGTCTCTGTTTCCCATATTATTCTTAATCTCCCCCTGTCTATTTTCTACCTACCATTTATACTTCTTATTTCTTGTCCCTCTTCCCCCTTTCTACCAGAACCCCCTCCCTGCTGATAATCCTCCATGTGATCTCCACTTCTGTGATTCTCTTCCTGTTCTAGTTGTTTGCTTCATCTGTTTTTTGTTTTGTTTTGTTTTTTAGGCTCAGTTGTTGATAGTTGTAGGTTTGTTGTCATTTTATTGTTCATATTTTTTTATCTTCTTCTTTTTATTAGATAAGTCCCTTTAACATTTCATATAATAGGGACTTGGTGATTATGAACTATTTTAACTTGACCTTATCTGGGAAGCATTTTATCTGTCCTTCCATTCTAAATGATAGCTTTGCTGGATGGAGTAATCTTGGATGTAGGTCCTTGCCTTTCATGACTTTGAATACTTCTTTCCAGCCCCTTCTTGATGCAAGGTTTCTTTTAAGAAATCAGCTTATAGTCTAATGGAAACTTTTTTGTAGGTAACTGTCTCCTTTTCTCTTGCTGCTTTTAAGATTCACTCCTTCTCTTTAATATTGGGTAATGTAGTATGATGTGCCTTGATGTGTGCTTCCTTAAGTCCAGCTTCTTTGGGACTCCCTGAGCTTCCTGGACTTCTTGGAAGTCTATTTCCTTTGCCAAATTGGGGAAGTTCTCCTCCATTATTTGTTCAAATAAGTTTTCAATTTGTTGCTCTTTCTTTTCTCCTTCTGGCACCCCTATGATTCAAATGTTGGAACATTTAAAGTTGTCCTGGAGGTTCCTAAGCCTTTCCTCATTTTTTTTGGAATTCTTCTTTCTTCATTCTGTTCTTCCTTCTGGTCCAAATCATTTATTTGAGTCCTGGTTTCCTTCCCATACCTGTTGGTTCTCCATACATTTTCCATTATTTCACTTTGCATAGCCTTCACTTCTTCCTCTATTTCATGACCATACTCAACCATTTCTGTGAGCATCCTAATTACCGGTGTTTTGAACCTTGTATCTAATAGATTGGCTATGTCTTCATGGCTTAGTTCTATTTTTAGAGCTTTGATCTGTTCTTTCACTTGGGCCATATTTTTTTGTCTTCATGTGCCTGTTACATAGTAAGGGGCAGAGCCTTAGGTATTCACCAGGTAGGGGCAACCCACATCACTGCATTGGTGCACCGTATGTGGGGGAGCAGTCCAAGAGGGAATAATGCCACTTGCTCTGCTTTTGGGTAGCTTTCAGTCACTTACTCTGCTACCCATAAGCAAATTGGGCCCTTCTGGCACTGATTCCCAGGTGGATAGGTTTATGTACATTTTAGGACCCTGTAGGTCTCTCCAATGAACTCTCCTGTGAGGCTGGGAGTTTCTCCCACTGCCTCAATCCCCACAGATCTTAACAGTTAGAGGTTTTGAGGCTTTATTTCCCCATGCTGGAACCTTGGGTTGTGTAGTCTGTCTCACTCCCCAGTTGTTCCTCCCGACTTATCTGCAAGCAAACGTGGGACCACCCTTTCTGCAAGCTACCACCTTGCCACAAGTATTCCACCCCAGCTTCCCATTTCCACCCCTCCTACCAGACGGGGTGATTGTTTCTTCTTTAACTCCTTGGTTGTCGGACTTCCGTAAAGTTTGATTTTCTGGCAGTTCTGGTTATTTTTTGTTTTTAAATTTGTTGTCCTTCTTTCGGTTATGCAAGGATCTTCTTATGCCTCTATCTTGGCTGGAAGTCTGGGATTTTTTTTCTGTATCAGTCACCATGATAGGGATCTTTTATGCAAACATTTCAGTTATTAATCCTCATGAAAAACATGTATGTTAGCATATAAATCCTTCCAGAAATATTTATGTTTCTCCTTTTTGGGTTACCGGAATAAGATATTTAATGTAATGAGTCTTATTTTAGGTGTATCCTTCTGCACCACCATAGAAGTAGTCCAGAGTCAAAGCAACCGACTAGCCAGGTTGGCTGTTATAACAGAATACTATAGTGAGTGGCTTATGAACAACTATCATTTATTTCTCACAGTTCTGTAGTTTGAAAAGTCCAAGATCAGGGCACCAGTAGATTCAGTGTCTGATGAGAACTCTCTTCCTGACTTGCCGAAGCCTGACTTTCTGTGGAACCCTCAATGGCAGGAAGCAGAGAGAGGGAAAAGCTCTTATGTCTCTCCTTGCAAGAGTGCTGAGTGAATTCATGAGGGCTCCACCAGCATGACCTAATTCACCCCTAAAGGCCCTGCCTCCTAATAGCATCACAATTGGAGTTAGAATTTGGACATATAAATATTGGGGGAGGGTCGGGGGCGTACATAAACATTTGGCTTATAACAGCAGCTCTCAAATTTAATGCCACAATTTAACTACCCAGCATTCTCCTACTGAGTTAATTTTTTTCTCTAGGTGTCACCAGAGTTCCTAGAATCTACACATTCCCTTTGTATATGTCCAACTATGCCAAGGCACTGCTTATGTGAGGGTGTGGAACAGTGGGCATCGGACTAGAGCAGACACCGAATTCCTTACCTGGGCACAGCCCATTACCTTCCCCAATTCCCTGAGTGAGGTGTGCACTTTCTCTTCCTGTTAGCTTTGGTTTATCCTTCAACCTCCTTGTTAGGTATTTTTGGTTTAATATAGTCCCATCCTATTTTGATACATATTTTTTCTAAATATTATGTATTATTTATTCCCTATGTTCTAATTTTGTGAAGAAATTAAGACCCTGAGGAGCAAGTATCCCAAATCCCCAAGTTCTTTATGTGACAGATCTTTCATTCTGTATCTGACTTCACACGATTTTACTCTACCCAAGATTAGAGATGGAATTTAAATTATAGCCCAGGCTCCTTGGATGCCAAATCAGTGAAAAGAGATTCATATACCTACAAATGATTCACAGCAAACTAAACAAAGAATTATGTTCACCCAGCCTAGCTAGCTTATGTTAATTTCAAAAGGTTCTAAGCATTAGCGGTCATTACTAAAAATAGAGCAAATGAATAAATTTCTTTTTTCTTTTCTGACTTCATGAAAGGATGATATTTTAAGTTGTTGATATGTCAGTTTATAAATCTGACTTTAGTAATCAATCACAAGTCTGTCTATATTGAAATATGAGAAGATATTTTTCACAAAAAGCAAGATAAAGGAAAATTTGACATTGTTATCTTATCTATGTGTTTTCCCGGGATCATTTTTCAAAAATGCTGCATTTTCACCTACAAGTGGAACCTAATCAACAAAACAAACAAGCAAGCAAAATAGAACCAGAGACATGGAAATAAAGAACAAACTGACAGTAACCAGAGGGGAGCAGGAAAAGGGATAATGGGGGGAAATAGGGGAAGGGTCATCAAGGAACATGTATAAAGGACACACGGACAAAGCCAAAGGGGGGTAAGTTCTGAGGGAGGGAGGCAGGGGTGGGTGGGGCAGGTGGTGTAGTGGGGTGAAAATGGAGACAACTGTACTTGAACAACAATTAAAAAATGCTGCATTTTCCTATTAAAAGAGATTATGAAGAACATTTTTTATTGAAGTGATCTACTTATAATCACCTCATACCTAATTTATCACAAAGATATATTGATATTGCAAAATAACATTAAAGACATCATTTCAACTGCTCTGCCATCACCCAGGTTTGAGTTCTCATTAGGTTAAACTAAACCCATCAGGCTTGGAGTTAGCACAAACAAAATACATACAGTTATAATTAATACTGATACAAGCTTATACAAACCATTACTTAATTTATAAAGTGTTGGCATTATGTATTTGCAATGTATATTAAAGATCAAGTATATTCACACGTGGGGTTATAAAAAGTTTCTCAAAATGAAAAAGTGCACACCCAAAAGATTTGAAATGATTAATGAATATCATTATAGTTAGTTCCCAGGTGAGCTCTTTACCCTCTCCATATTTAAATTCAAAATTTAGTAACAATTCCAAAGTTTTACAACTATAGAATAAATGAATAAATTGTGGGATATTTATAAAGTGGAATACTATTTATCAGTGCAAACAAACTCCATGCACAACACAGATGACTATCACGAACAAAGTGCTGAGTGAAGAATTCAAGACAGAAAGTGATTCTGCAACATTCCACCTCTCTAGAGGTTTGGATGGCGGCTACCTTGATGGAGGGAGAAGAGCTAGGGGATGGCATAAAGAGGCCTTCTGGAGTGTTGATAATACCCTAGTTTTTGCTCTGGGTGCTAGTTACCCAGGTGTGTCCTCTTTGATAAGTTGTATTCTTATTATCTGGGTATATTTAGGTGTTTTAAGTTTCAATTGAAAAAGCTTTCAAAAGTCATTGACTGATCTAAACTTAACAAAGTACCTATTTGATAGTGTTATTTTTAAATTTATGGAGTCTAATTAATTAATCATCCAAATCCGAATACATTTGACAGTGAATGAGGACCTTATTAATAATTATAACAGGGCTAGCCCAGGCAAACCAGGACATGTGGTTATCCTGCTAAATACCTTGAATGGTTCTTTCTGTTCTTTAGTTCTGCCATAATTATTTTTGAACACAATTTACCAAAGTTTTTCTCACTCCTTTTAAACTTTTTGAGGGCAGAGGTATGGTCATAGTTTCTCTAAATATCACAGAATAGCTAGAAGATTAAAATTGATAGTATCAATATAGCAATTTAAAACAGCAATGTTTGCTCCATTAAGATAAATGTCCTTGACACCAAAGAATGTTCAAAATCAAGTCCCCGAAAAACATTGATGGTGAATAATTAAGACTGTTGACAATAATGCAAAGAGTAGGGCCAAGACAGAAAGCAGAAGACATCATAAAACCCACGGAGAAAAAGAGCCAATAGTGGAAAGCAAAGGGGAGTCCCACTGGAAAATACAAAATCACTTCCAAAGGAAAAAAATAAAACCATTTCATCGCATATGATTTCAAAGAATAAATGAGCCTGTGAAAAGTTAAACGTATTTTAGATCATTAGTTCTCAAAGATGTGTAAGTGTGAAAATATTTTTGCTGAGGAACTGTTCACTCTTACAGCTTACCTGCTAATCAACCTAAAGGTAGCAGGTCATGCAAAGTCACAGGATGAATAATTTTTGCACCAAATGTTGTTATTAATTTCTCAAGTACTTTTAGATTAGGTAAGAGGTGATAATTGAAAAAAAATGAAAAGAATTACATTTTAGTGGTTAATAGGCTAAGTCTATAGAATTAAAGGCAATAAATGGACTAAAATACGTATAGTTTTCTATTATCTGGCAAATGCACATTGCTAGGATTAGAAGGGAGTAAGGGAATACAGAATCATCAGGAGCAGACAAGAGCATTTTAATATATGTTGTGGCACACAGTCAACTAACTCCTCACAGGGAGAAGACAGCGTGAGGACAGGATCCAGCCGGGTAAGGTTCAAAGTTTCCATTCCTTCTCCTCACAGCATTGCAGCCGACAGTGTTGCTCCTAACCTGGTTCCCAATCAGGAGTAGCTTCTGGAGAACTCTTCCTTCCTTCTGCCTCAACAGCCTCAGCCTTCTCACCCCTCAGCACTGAGACTCATCAAGGACAACCTTTAAAAAAAATAACGGTTCAACTGCTCTCCTAATAGCTGATGAGATATCTTCTGCAGGTGCTCTCAATCATCGTAATGCTCAACTCCTTTTCATTCTTGACCTTTAGAGGCATCACTCCACATTGATTTTCACCATTTCTGATGTAATTGGAATGAGAGCGAGTCCAGCAGGAGCAAAAGCCTGTCCACAAGAGCAGCTTTTCAGATACCTATTTATGGCTCTCCTGCACAAAGGCCAGGTTTGAATCTAATTATAAAGAACCATGGAAATCCCTTCCCTTTTTTCCACTCCCCAAATAAATACAAACAATCCCCCTCAGGAGAAACCTCCAACGGACCTTATCTGTTCTCACAAACTCTTATGTCTGTTGATCCTAGGCTCAGTTACAGCAGACTATTTAACTTTTGAAGACATCACTTATCATTCCTTCCAGCATGAAAAGCATGTAGAAAGTGAGCACCTGAGTTGTGCCCCAAGGCAATATTAAACATTCTCTTTCCTACTAAATGATTTTCTGTCAGCTAGTGTGTTTGGCACCCTTGGGAAAGGCAGAGATTCATTTACAAAGAATTATGCTGCAGTCATAAATTTAATCCGCCAAATCAATAGCATTTAGATTTTTAAAAAGATAACCAAGGTGCTATCAATAAGAAAAAAATCTCTTTTCTTTACGATCAGATCATTTCCAGAAATCTAATTATTTGGCCATTGAAAAAACACAGTGTTATAATCCCAACTGGATATGTTAAAACATTACAATGTAAAGCCTCAGAAATCGTCAATCAGAAAGCTTCCAAGAACGATTCATCACCACTTTCAGGATATGATGCTGAAGATAGTTTATCTCTGTACACCAGACAGGGAGAAAGCAGATAAGGGGCTCTAACCTGGCTGCAACGAGGGTCAGATAACACGGTACATTCACTCCACTCTGTCATGAATCACGGAGTTTTATTCTATCCACTTAATATCCTCCTACGTTAATGCCAAACATTTAAATTCGTCAAAGGACAAATGAATTTTAAACATTACAACCAGACACAGGTCTCACTGCTTATAGACATCCTGAGGTGGCAGAGACACACCTTCATTTAAAACTAGAATTGGATTTCTGACTGATACTGTTTTTGACAGAGAACTCATGTCTTTCTCTGCTGCAAATGAAAAATTGTTTCTGTCACAGTTGGTTGGGAATGGCCACTTGCAGAGACCTATCTTTAAAGGCTATTTCTTCATCCCCAAAGATTTCTTGGCCAGTTGGGTTCTCAATCTCAGTACCATTGATCCAGACATGTTATGGTACATTTGGGTATACTGACAAAGAGTGAGAAAAAAATTGTTTTTTAGCTGTCAGTAAAGAAAGTTCTTTCAGTGTCCCTGGTCTATAGTTCTACACTGAGATTTGCGGTCTCTGCAGCTACATTTGGAGTTTGGGTGAGAGAGATGAATTGTGCCTTGAGAAGAGTTTAGGCAGGAGCACAAATTATAAATTTAGCTAAGGGAATTTCTGTGCAGCCATCTTCAGGTGAAAGGGATAGTCTGCAAGATTCATAATTTATATCCTCTATAGGAGTCAGATAGCTGCGTTTCCTCCTCAGTAAACTGGGGATAACACCATCATCTATTCCAAAATATGAGAATTAAATAAGAAAATGTTTAAAAGTGTTTACCTAAAAAAAGAATCGAGCACACTTTGTCATGTGAGAAGTGGAAGTTGTTAACACAGCTATCAATAAAGGCATTAATCAGCACAGTTCTCAATTATCCAGTTTCTTATTCCTACAACATCTGTTGTTAGTGTCTCAAAATGTTATATTAAGAAAACAGGCTAGCAGCAAACACACAGCGCTAACACTCCATCCAAGAACCTCCATTCCACTGCAAGTGGAAATTGCAAACTATGATTCAAGTGCACTAGACAAAGCTTTATTTGCTTACTAAAAGTCCAAACAACCTGCCAAATATATGTGAAGAAATTATTTTATAGCCGAAGTGAGCTCTAATCACATTCATTTAATTTGAGAGCAGAGACAGAAGTGGAACTTGAGGCTAGAGCTCATGACTCTGACTCACATTTAACCTAAACTAAGTAAGCTCTTTTAGCCCATGCTCTATGATAAGCAGTTTGTGAAAAAACTACATAAAAAAAATCGAGACTCTTACATTTATACTACAAAAATTTTATTTATTTTATTTTTTAAAAGACTTTATTTATTTAGCATATGCTAAGTGACATAAGCCAAGCAGTAAAAGGGAAATACCATATGATCTCACCTATAAATGGAACTTAATCAACAAAACAAACAAGCAAGCAAAATACAACCAGAGACATTGAAATAAAGAACACTCTGACAATAACCCGAGGGGAGAAGGGAGAGGGATAATAGGGGATAAAGGGAAGGGGCATCAAGGAACATGTATAAAGGACACATGGACAAAGCCAAAGGGGGTGGGTTTAAGGGTGGGATGTGGCGGTGGGTGGGGCATGGGGGCATGGTGGGGTGAAAAGAGAGACAAATATACTTGAACAACAATAAATAAAATCATTTATTTATTTATTTTAGACAGGAGAATGAAGGGAGAAAGAAAGGAAGAGAAACATCAATGTGTGGTTGCCTCTTGTGCACCCCCTACTGTGGACCTGGCCTGCAACCCAGGCACGTGCTCTAGACTGGGAATCGAACCAGCGACCCTTTGATTCACAGGCCGGCACTCAATCCACTGAGCCATGCCAGCCAGTGCTATAATACTACAAAAATTTTAATTGAAGTTAAAAGATAAAGAAGACAAAAGAGAGGAGCAGTTCATATGCAGCTTGAAAGTAGAGCCGGAAACAAAGTGACAAGATGGCACCAATTACTGATGCCATTATTTGTCATTCACTGTTTTATATATGTGAGCTGAGCACCTATAAGCTCCAGACACTATGCTAAGCTTTAGTGGAAAGAAAAGGAGAGATACCACTCTTGCGCCCAAGGAGCCCATATTCTCTTGTAGGACAGACGTCTTTAAACAGTTGCCTTAAAGATAAAGTTATGGGATAGAGGTATAATGCTGAGAAAATGCGCGGTGGGAGATAACACTTTGTGTTCAGGAATCAGAGAAAGCTTCCTAAATGGAGGGAAGGTTTGAAAGGTGGATGAGGGTTCACTAGGAAAAGATGAGTGGGACAAAAGGAGAGACGGTTAATTAGACTCCAAGCAGTTGTAAAAGAGCAATTTGCCAAGCAGAATAATGATTCATTTGTGTACTTGTATAGTAGCATAAAAGAAAAGAGGGGGCATTGGTGAAAGCCGAAAGAGATGAATTTAGAAAGAAAAGAAGGGCTTACCTTCTGAAACCCCAGCTGAAGATGCAAATAAGCACAAGCCTGGGGAAAGAAGAATGACAACAGCTAACAGAGACGGAAAATTATCCAGCAATATTACTCTCATTAAGTGGCTCAGCTTCATTGAAGACATAAAAATCTCTGTGATCAGGCAGCATAAAATAACAAACAATTATCTGTCTAATATTTAGATAAAAGAGAGGATGTAGAGTAATGAAAACATCTCAAGGATAATCCAGTTTGAGATCAAAGATGGCTAAACTCAGTATTATCTAGGTGTCTGTCAAACACAGAGACTCGGTTACAGGTGCATTTCTAAACTCCGCACACACACGCGATCCATTTCATGACCAGTTCCATCAGCCAAACCCTGTCAGCACATTTGAAGAAGCACTACTTTAAGAATAAATAAAGCAACACTCAAGTTGTCACTGATGGTTATATAAAATGAATAATTCTAGAGAGAAAAATTAAATTTTTCCCAAGCAAACAGTTTTAGAGAAAGCTTCGGCTATTACAAATTTAAAATACCCCTTCTGCTTTCTACTCTGATGTGTAAAGAGCTTGGAAGTCATCCTGCCCAACCTTAAAACAAGAAAAAACTGGGCTAACTGAAAATCGATAACTATGTGGATCTATTGGAGAAATGAGGTCACAGGATCAAAAAAAACCCACACATAATTTAAAGAGATAGGTACATCCAGAGAGATACAGTATTCTGATTAATCAGAATACAGGATTAGAAAGCTGCTTAGCTGGAATAGAAGTCAGTGAAGTCATAAACTAATATAAACATAAATTGAAGCCATAAATTGATTAAATCCTAGGAAGCTGAGTGTGGACCAGCATGAGTAAGAAAACCATGGGGTGTATTCTTAAGGGCACCCCCACATTTTTGTGGGCTGTATTACCACCAGGAAATCACTGGGTTCTCATGTTAAAAATCCAAGAAAGAGCCCCTGTGGGCCACAGCAAGGGGGGAAAGAATAGCGGTTGTAAGATATGATGAGCACCTTCTCCAAAACAAAAGCCTGATCTCTGTGGAAAAATATTTGACCAGAACACAATTTTGAAATGTTATTCCAGTTAAGGGAAGAGAATTCCTCTAAACTCTTTGTCCCCTCAACGGGGGTCGGGAAGGAATGCACAGTTAATAAGAGACTGGGTTTCAAGGAAACAGCTTAGAAACACAAAACCCAGGAAAGCGAATAGGAAGCAAGAAGTTGTGAAGGGAGATATACTAACACAGAAAAAAATTATGAGGGCCATAGTCCCAACACATGGGTCCACTAACAGTCTGAAACACAATCAAAGAATGTAAAATGTTCCTTTTGCCCTATGTTCTCACATTATATCAAAAAGCATAACAATAGTAGGCAAAAGGGGGCTGGAAAGAAGTATTTGAAGTCATGAGAGGCAAGGATCTATATCCAAGATTACTCTATCCAGCAAAGCATTCATTTACAATGGAATGGCAGATAAAGTGCTTCCCAGATAAGATCAAGTTAAAGGAGTTTATCATCACCAAGCCTTATTATATGAAACGTTAAAGGGACTTATCTAAGAAAAGGAAGATAAAAAATATGAACAGTAAAATGACAACAAACTCACAACTATCAACAAATGAACCTAAAAGAAAAGAAAAACAATGAAAACAAAAACTAAGCAAACAACCGGAACAGGAACAGAATCAGAGAAATGGACATCACATGGAGGGATTTCACTGGGGAGGAGGAAGGGAAGAATAGGGGGGAAAGGTACAGGGAAGAAGAAGCATAATTACTAGGCATAAAATAGATGGGGAGAGATAAAAAAATGGTATAGGAAACAGAGGACTCAAAGAACTTATATGTACAACCCAGGGACATGAACTGGGGTGGGGGGAATGCTGGCGGGTTGGGGGGGTAGGTGAGAGTGGGGATAAGGGGGGAAAATTGGAAAAACTGTAATAGCATAATCAATAAAAAATGCTTTTTAAAAAAAGCATAACAATATAATAACAGTATATTACAGCTAACTACCAGACATAGACACTCTTATAAAGAAGTATTTTTTTTAGTGGTTACGTTCTTTATATCGTGATAAAATTGATACACAAGATTACATTTGTTGAGGAGTACATTGTAATTAAATATTCGTATACACTACATACCGCTCACCATTGCTAAGTCTGGTTACCACCCATCACCACACAAATGACACCTTCCCTTATTTTACCCTCCCCACAATGCCCTTTCTCTCTGGGAACCAGCAATCTGTCCTCTCTATGAATTTTTTTTGCTTTGTTTTGCTTGTTTTGGTTTGTTTTAGATTCCACATATAAGCAGAATCACATGGTATTCGTCTTACTCCGTCTGACTTTTTCACTTAGCATTATACCCTGAAGGTCCACGCATAGTGTTAGAAATGGCAAGACTGCCATCTTTTTAGTTGGCTAAGTAGTCATTTCATTGTGTATATATATCACAGCTTTATCCATTCACCTATTGATGGACACTTAAGTTGTTTCTGTATTTCTACTACTGTATGTAATGCTGCAATAAACATAGGGGTTCACATATCATTTCAAATTAGAGCTTTTGTATTGTTCTGATAAATATACAAAATTGAAATGCTGGATCATATGGCAGTTCTATTCTTAATTTCTAGAGGAATCTCCGTGCTGTTTCATCATGGCTGCACCAGTTTACATTCCACTTACAGTGTATGGCAGCGACCTTTTCTCCACATCCTCACCAACATTTATTATTTCCTTTTTTTTTAAATAGACAATCTAACAAATATGAAGTGATATCTCATTATGGTTTTGATTTGTGGTTTCCTGATAATTAGTGATGTTGAGTATCTTTTTGTGTGCTTTTGGCCATCTATATCTTATTTGGAAAAACAAAATCCTCTGCCCATTTTTAATCAGGTTGTTTGTTTTTATGTTGTTGAGTTGTGTGAGTTTATATATATATATATATTAGACATTAACCTCTTATTGGATCTATGACTTGCAAATATCTCTTCCATTCAGTAGGTTACCTTTTAATTTTCTTGTTTTCTTTCATTGTGCAGAAGCTTTTTAGTTTGTAAAGTCCCACTTATTTACTTTTGCTTTCATTTTATTTACCTTTGGATCCATGTGCAAAAATAAAAAATATTGCTAAGACTGATGTCAAGGAGTTACCACCTATGTTTTCGTCTAGGAATTTTATGGTGTTAGGTGTTACATTCAAGTCTTTTTTCCATTTTTAGTTATTTTTCTATGCATAGTATCATGTCACCTGCAAATAATGACAGTTATAGTTCTTCTTTTCCAATTCAATACCTTTTCTTTCTTTCTCTTGACTAATTTCTATGGATAGGATTTCCAATGCCATGTTGAATAACAGTGACAAGAGCGGGAGCCCTTGTCTTGTTTCTCATCTTAAAGGGAAAGGTTTCAGCAGAGCACTATCATGTATGATGTTAGCTGTGGGTTTGTGGTATATGGCCCTTGTTGAGAGTTCCTTCTCTACCCACTTTGTTCATAGTTTTTATCATAAATGGATGTTAGATTTTGTCAAATGCTTTTATAGCATTTATTGAGATAATCACATGATTTTATCTTTCATTTTGTTAATGTGGGGTATTATGTTGATTGATTTGCTGATGTTGAACCATTTCTTGCCTCCCTGGGATAAATCCCACTTGATCATGGTGTATGACCCTTTTAAAATATTATTGAACTTGATTTGCTAATATTTTTGTTGAGGAATTTTGCATTTATGATTGTCAGTAATATTAGCCTGTAATATTTTGGGGGTAATGGTAATTATGTCTTGTATGTTCAGAGAGATGCTAACCTTGTAAAATGAGTTTGAAAGCCTTGTCTGTTCTTCAATTTTTTGGAAGAGTGAGAATGATTGGTATTAAATCTTCTTTAATGTTTGGTAGAATTCACTATTGAAGCCATCCAGTCCTGGACTTCTGTTTGCTGTAGGTATTTTTTTATCAGTGATTCAATCACCTTAATAGTAATTGGTCTATTCATATCTATTATTTCATCATGGTTTAGTCTTGGAAGACTGCATGTTTCTAGGAATTTATCAATTTCTTCTAAGTTGTCCTATTTATTGGAATATAATTGTTATTGTAGTCTCATGATCTTTTGTACTTCTGTAGTATCAGTTGTAACTTCTCTTTCATTTCTGGTTTTATTTATTTGAGCCCTCTCTCTTACTAAGATAAAACCTTGTCTATTTTGTTTATCTTTTCAAAGAAACAGCTCTTGATTTCATTGATCTTTTCTAATTTTTGTCATATATTTTTACTCTGATCTTTATTATTTTTATTCTTTTACTGTCTTTGAGCTTTGTTTGCTCTTCTTTTTCTAGTTTTTTAGGTGAATGCTGTTGTCTAAGATTTTTCCAGGGAAAAAAGACTCTTTCAATATTTAAAAAAAATTGATGTAATCACCACATCAATAGGCGAAAGAAGAAAACCCATATGAATATTTCAATCAGTGCAAAGAAAATGATATCCATTTATGTTTTAAAAACTCTCAACAAATTAGACATGCAAGTCCCTATGTCTAATTTGCTGTGGGGAGAGTGACGCTAACCTCCAGGTGAGGCAAAGTAATCACAAAGGTCTTTTATAAAAGGGAGGAAGAAGGGCGACAGAGAAAGAAACATGATGACAGAAACAGAGATAATATTTGCTGTTGCTTTATAGGTGGAGAAATTGTCCATGAGCCATAACCCACAAAAATCCTCTAGCTAATGTCAGGCTTGGTGGTGAGAAACTGGATGCCTTTCCCTCAAGATCAGAAGCAAGTCAAAGATAAACTCTCTAAAGGTTCCTATTCGACATTGTACTGAAAGTCCTAGGTGCAATAAGAAAAGAAAATTTAAAACAGACAGACTGTAAAAAAGAAGTCAAACAGCTTTTGTTCACAGACAACATGACTATTTATATAGTAATCCCCAAGAACTGAAAAAAAAACTGGAAAAATATGCAATTATAGCAATGTTGCTATAAGAATACAAGTTCATGCACAAAATTCATTACTTTCCAATGAAAATTAGAATTTGAAATTAAAAATCCAATTTTAAATTACGATAGCACCAAAAAATGAAAACTAGTATAAATCTAAAAAATATTTATAGGATCTAATACTAAAAACTATAAAATTGA
>PVJI01013882.1:0-46177 GCA_004026765.1 Micronycteris hirsuta | reverse complement strand
GAAGTATTCAAAGTCATGAAAGGCAAGGACCTACATCCAATATTACTCTACCCAGCGAACCTATCATTTAGAATGGAAGGGCAGATAAAGTGCTTCCGAAATAAGGTCAAGTTAAAGGAGTGCATCATCACCAAGGCATTTATGTGAAATGTTAAAGGGACTTATCTAAGAAAAAGGGGAAGATCAAAACTATGAACAGCAAAATGACAACAAACTCACAACTATCAACAACTGAACCTAAAAAAAATAAAAAACAAAGACAAAAACAAAAACACACTAAGCAAACAACTAGAACTAGTACAGAACCACGGTAATAGAGATCACATGGAGGGCTATCAATGGAAAGGGGGAGGGGGAGAATGGGGGAAAAGGTACAGGGAATAAGAAGCATAAATGGTAGGTACAAAATAGACTGGGGGAGGTTAAGAATAGTAGGAAATGGAGAAGCCAAAGAACTTATATGTATGACCCATGGACATGAACCAAGTGGGTGGGGGTCGGTATATTGGAGGGAATGGGTGTACCGGGCAGAGGGGGATAAAAGGGAGGGAAAAAAGGGATAACTGTAGTGGCATAATTAATAAAATATTATTTAAAATAAAAATAAAGAAGAGAAGAGATTTCAGACCATCAATGAGATTCAGGAAAATACGACATGGCAGCTCAACGATTCCAACAAAAGATTTTGCAGTGTTTTGAATAGTGGAAAAGACACTGGGAGAACTGTGTGAGGTCCCAAGGTGCCTACTTTGAAGGAGACTGAGGCATCATTGTCTTATGCGTAATGTTTCTTGTATCTTCTTCAATAAATGTCTCCACTTTTCATATTACAAGGCTACAGTACTTTCTGGACAGACCTCGTATTCCTCTTTCTCATTTTGTTTGACCTTCTGTGTTTCTTCCTAACAATTAGATAAGGTAGGTGTATCTCCTGGTTTTAACAAACTGGCCTTGTTTAGAAGTAACCTCTGTGTAGATTGTATGCTGAGTGGTTTTGATTGGCTATTAGGAGTTGGGGTGGATTGCATGCAAATCCTTGAGTGTAACTGGCCAGAAGAATGGGTTCAGGGTAAAGCAGGTGGTGTGGCCATGAGTACACGTGCTTGGCAGTGTTCTGTTGCCCCATTTGTCTGTGGTTTGAGTATTCACAGGTCCAGACCACCCAGTGTGTATGCCACAGTGCCTTGTTGGTCCTGCTAAAGCTCTTGGGTGGGTGGCTGGGAATACACTGTAGAGGCCTTGCACATTGGCCAGAGCACCTGGACAAAGCTCTTACCCATGCTATTTAAGTGGAAAAGGAACATAAACAGTGATGCTCACCAACACCTCCAACCCTGGCAAGTACTCTCAGATACTGGAAAGCTCTTGAGGTCCCAGCCTTCTCTACAGAGTCTCTGTCTGTCAGTTGTTGCGCAGAAGTTGCTCAATTGGCCTTCATTTGTGTCTCAGGAGAAATTGCTCTAAATGTAGGTGTATATTCAGTGTTTTTTTTGGAATGGGGAAAGTTCAGCATCCTCCTATGCAGCCATCTTGGACTCACCACTAGAACATTTGTATTACTCTGAAAAAGAAACCTTCTACCCCTTACCTACTATCTTCTTCTCCACTGTAGTCCTAGGTAACCACTAATCTACTTTTTGTTTCTGTAGATTTTCTTGTTATGGACATATGGACTTTCCATGCAAATGAAATAATACAACATGTGGTCTGTGTGACTTAGCTTTTTTAACTAAACATAATGTTCTCAAGGTTCATCTATATTGTAGCACGTGTCAATACTTCATTCTTTTTAATGGTAGAATAATATTTCATTATATGGCTTTATATGTTTTCTTAATCCATTCATCAGTTGATAGATATTTGGGTGGTTTCTAGATTTTTTTATTATGAAAAATAGTGCCATAAACATTTGTCTACAGGTTTTTCATTTCTCTTCAGTGTAGACCTAGGACTGTATACTGAGGAATGGAATAGCTGGGTCAAATGGTAACTTTATATTTAATCCTTTGAGAAGCTCCTAAACTTTTCCAAAGTAGATGTACCATTTTATACCCACCAGCATGAGGATGTAGCATTTTATATCCACCACTGTGAGGACTCTAATTTCTCCACATTCTTGTTAACACTTATTATTCTAGCAGAGGTTACCCTTAAATACATGGCTCCCTAGCCCAGAGCATCAGAGGTAAAAAAAAGAACTGCTCACATAACATGTGGCTACAAAAAGCAGCGGGAATTCTGTCTGCCAGGGAGAGACAAGAGTATGCTAGAGACATGGGCACCCTCTTAAAGGGCCAATGCACAAAATTTCACAGGCACTCACCCTATGCTCTAGTGGAGAGAGGATGGAGTAGACTATAGTTGTATGGGTAGAGTCTGGAGTTGGTGGCTCTGGGGAGAGAACTGAAGGGACAGTTGCCAGGATACCTGTGTTGAGTCCTTCTCCCATACTGCAGATGCCATCTTTATTGGGTTGAGCACTCCCCTTCATGTGGTTGGTACCAGCCTGTGGAAAAGTAATAACCCCACCTTCTGGACTCTCTTTTGCCCCACCCAGTGGACTTATGCCCTGTGGAAGAGTTAGCTGCCTCGGCTAGAGTGTTGAGTGCCTTCAGGGTGGGGGCCGTATCCCCCATTTTTCTTTGAATCTCACTGATGCTTCCTTCTCCCAGAAGATCTTCTAGAATCTCCCTCAGGATTCCAGCAACCCCACTCTCTGAGCTCTGAAGGCCCCACACACCCAACTTCCACTGGCTACACCATGCCAAGGCCAGGGCAAAATATGGGATAGACTGCATTGAGAGGCTCTCGGGCAAGGTCCACACTCCCCACCTCCCCTAAAGACTGACAAGCACCTCCCCCTCATGGGACAACAAGAAGCCCCTACCTGGTGACTCACTGTGAACCTACCTCATGCAACTAGAGTACCACCAGAGAACCTTTCAGTGTCTGAGCCTAATAGGCAGCTGGGAGTTGGAGGAAGGCAGAGGCAGATATCAGGGTGCCTTGGAACTTTTTCTGACCTTACCCCAAGCCCAGTGGTGGTAACAGCCAGCCTTGATGTGCAGCTTGGTCCTTCCTGTGCACACACATGCCCAGAAAAGGCAGCCACAAGCTGCGGATCACTTGTAGCTCTAAACAGTTTGCCCAGGACAGTCACAAGCAGCTTCTGAAATTGACCTACACCAGAATTCCTCCCCAAAGACCCAGAAACAAAACAACCAGTGGCCAGCTTCAGACAACATCAGAGCAAGATTCAATAAGCTTCACAAGCCGTATATTCAAAGGAAGACCTCAGCAGGAACCAAGCCCTGCTGTAGTCAGCACCCACACAGCAGCTTGCATGCCATATTTGGGGTTGAGACTCACAGTCAGCCAGTCTGAGGTTCAACCCCAAAGATGAATGGGACAATAGCAATCAAGACTCAATTACAACAGGAATAACAGCATAGCACAAAAGGGACATTCCTGAAGCACCCAGCTCCTATGATCAAGGAGACTGCACCACTGGAACCCCCAGGACATCTACAACACAAGGCCAACCCACAAACACTTGAATTTATAACAGATCTACCTAATACATAGAATCACAAAGATCTATCTATTGGTAATACATAGAAACACAAAGGAGGAGCTAAAATGAGGAAGCAAAGAAATACGTGCCAAATAAAAGAACAAGAGAAATCTGCAGAAAAAGAGCAAAAGGAAATGGAGGCAAACAATTTATCAGATACAGAGTTCAAAGTAAGGGTTATAAGGATGCTCAACAACATGAAAAAGGACATAGAAACAGTAAAAAAAAAAAATGGCCTATCAGAAATGAAGAATGCAATACCTGAAATGAAGAATACACTGGGAAAAATAAAGAGGTTGGATGAAGCAGAGGATTGAATTGGTGATTTGGAAGACAAGGTAGGAAAAAAACACCCAATCAAAGAAGCAGAAAGAAAAATGAATTTAAAAAAGTAAGATAGTTTAAGGGACTTTGGGAAAACATGAAGATTAACAATAAGCATCTGCATCATAGAGGTACCATAAGGAGAAGAGAGAGCAAGGGATCAAGAACCTATCCAAAGAACCCTGGCTGGTGTAGCTCAGTGGATTGAGTGCGGGCTGGGAACCAGAGGGTCCCGGTTCGATTCCCCGTCAGGGCACATGCCTGGGTTGCGGGCCAGGTCCCCAGTGAAGGCCATGTGAGAGGCAACCATACATTGCTGTTTCTCTCCCTCTTTGTCTCCCTCCCTCCCCCTCTCTCTAAAATAAATAAAAAAAGAATCTATCTGAAGATAAAATGACCAAAAACTTCCCTACCTTGGTAAGGAAAATGACACACAAGTCCAGGAAGTGCAGAGAATCCCAAACAAGATGAAACCGAAGAAGCCCACACCAAGACATGATAATTAAAATGTCAAAGTTTAAAGACAAACTAGGAATCTTAAAAGCATCTGTTGGTTAGAGCATTGTCTTGATATGGTAATGTGGTGAGTTTGATCCCCAGTCAGGACACATCAGGAATACAGAAATAAATCAATAAATACATAAATAAGTGGAACAACAAATTGATGTTCCTTTTCCTCCCTGCCCCCCTCTCTTAATCAATAAATAATATATTTTTTAAAACAGCAGGAGAAAGACAGTTACCAACAATGGAGCACCCATAAGATTGTCAGGAGACTTTTCAACAGAAATATTTCAGGCCAGAAGGGATTGACATGAAGTATTCGAAGTGATGAAAAGCAAGGACCTAAAAGCAAGACTACTTTATCCAGAAAAGCTATTGTTTAAAATTGAAGGATAAATAAAGAGTTTCCCAAACAAGAAAAAACTAAAGGAGTTGGCTACCACCAAACCAGCATTACAAGAAATGTTAAAGGGCCTGGCTTAAAAAGTAGAATATGAAAAAAGAGGAACATAGTTAAAAGAATAAAATGGCAACACATATGTACCTATCAATAATCACTTTAAATGTAAACTACTTAAATGCTCCAAAGACATAGGGTAGATGAATAGATAAGAAACAAGAGCCATATATATTCATGCTGTCTACAAGAGACCCACCTCAGAAGAAAAGATATATACAGACTAAAAGTAAAGGGATGGAAAAATATATTTCATAAATATGGAAAGGAAAAAAACCTGGGGTAGCTATACTTTCATTGGCCAAAATAGACTTTAAAACAAAGGTTATAAAAGAGACAAGGACCCTACATAATGATAAAAGGAACAATCCAACAAGAGGATATAATCCTTGTAAACATTTATGCACCCAACAGAGAAGCACCTAAATAGGTAAAGGAAATCTTGATGGATATAAAGGGAGAGATTGACAGTAATACAATCGTAGTAGGGGATTTTAAAACCCAATCAACATCAATAGATAGATCTTCCAAACAGAAAGTCAATGAAGAAACAGCAGACATAAATGACACACGAGATCAGATGGTTTTAATTAATATCTTCAGAGCATTTTGCCCCAAAGCAGCATAATATACATTTTTTTCAAGTGACCACATATTAGGACACAAAACAAGTCTCAGTAATTTTAAGAAGATTGAATCATATCAGTCATCTTTTCTGATCATAATGGTTTGAAACTAGAAATCAATCACAGAAAAAAACAACAACTGAAAACACACAAAGACATAGAGGCTAAATAGCATGTTACTAAACAATGAATAGGCTAACCCTGAGATAAAGGAAGAAATCAAAAGGTACTTTGCAACAACAACCACAACAACAACAAAAAAATGAAAACACAACAACCCAAAATCTGTGGGACAGAGCAAAAGCAGTCCTAAAAGGGAAATTCATAGCATTACAAACTATCTCAAGAAACAAGAAAAATCTCAAATAAACAATCTCACTTTACACTTAAAGGAACTAGAAAAAGAACAACAAACAAAACCCGAAGTGAGTAGAAGGAAGGAAATAATAAAAATCAGAGCAGAAATAAATGAAATAGAGTCTTAAAAAAAGGAAAACAAAACATCAATGAAACCAAGAGATGTTCTTGAAAAGATAAACAAGACTGACAAATCTTTAACCAGACTCATCAAGAAAAAAAGAGTGAGGGCCCAAATAAATAAAATCAGAAATGAAAGAGAAGTAACAACTGACTCCAAAGAGTTACAAAGGATTGGGAAAGTATTATGAACAACCATATGACAACTAATTGGACAATCTGGATGAAATGGATAAATTCCTAGAAACATACAATCTTCTAATACTGAATCAGGAAGAATCAGAGAATCTGAATAGACATACTATGACTAATGAAATTGAAGCAGTAATCAAAAAATTACCAACAGATAGTAGCCCTGGCCCAGATGGCTTCACAGGTCAACTTTAACATTCAAAAAACAAATAACACCTTTCCTTCTCAAACTATCCCAAAACAATTAAGAGGAGGGAATGCTCCCAAGCTCATTTTCTGAGGCCAGGATTAACCTAATTCCAAAACCAGACAAAGGCCCTATGAAAGAAGAAAATTATAGGCCAATATCCATGATGAACATAGGCGCTAAAATTCCCAACAAAATATTAGCAAACTGGATTTAGCAATACATTAAAAAGATTATACACCGTGATCAAGTGGGATTTATTCTGGGAATGCAAGGCTGGTACAATATCTGCAAATCAATAAATGTGATATCAAACTATACTACAAGGCCATAGTAATCAAAACAGCATAGTACTGGCATAAAAACAGACATATAAATCAATGGAATAGAATAGAGAGCCCAGAAATAACCTGCACATTTATAGTTAATTATATTTGACAAAGGAGGCAAGAACATACAATGGGGTAAAGATTGAATATATAGTGTTGGGAAATTAGACAGATGTGTGATAAAAAAAACATGAAACTAGACCACCTTCTTATACTGTTTGTAAGAATAAACTCAAAATGGATTAAAGACTTAAATGTTAGACTCCAAACCATAGAAATCCTAGAAGAAACATAGGCAATAAAATCTCAGACACTTCTCATAACAATATTTTTTCTGATATATATTCTCGGGCAAGGGAAACAAAAGAAAAAATAAACAAATGGAACTATACCAAACCAAAAAGTTTTTGCACAGCAAGGAAACCATCAACAAAACGAAAAGACAACCCACTGAATGGGAGAACATATTCACCAATGATACATCTGATAAGGCATTAATATCCGTAATTTATAAAGGACTTATAAAATTCAACACCAAAAAAATCAAGCAATCCAATTTTAAAAAATGGTAAAGGACCTGAATAGACACTTCTCCAAAGAGGACATACAGATGGCCAATAGACATATGAATGCTCAACATCACTAACCATCACAGAATGGTCGACATCACTAATCATCAGAGAAATGCAAATTAAAACCACAGTGAGATATCACCTGCCAGAATTGTTATCATCGAGAAATCAACAGCAAATGTTGGCAAGGACATGAAGAAAAGAGATCCTTTGTGCACTGCTGGTGGGAAGGCAGATTGGTGCAGTCACTTTGGAAAGCAGTATGAAGTTATCTCAAAAAATTAAAAATGGAACTGCCTTATGATGCAGTGATTCCACTTCTGGGAATCTATCCAAAGAAACCTGAAATACTTATTCAAAAGAATATATGCACCTTATGTTCATTGCAGAATTATTTATAATAACTAAGATTTGGAAGCAACCTAAGTATCCATCAGTTGATGAGTAGATAAAAAAAAGCTGTGGTACAATTTACACCATGGAATACTCCATGGCCATAAAACAGAAGGAAATCTTACCCTTGGGGACAGCATGGATAGACCTGGAAAGTATTATGCTAAGTGAAATAAGCCAGGCAGAGGAAGACAAGTATCATATGACTGCATTCAAATGTGGAATCTAATGAATGAAATAAACCAACCAACAAAATAGAAACAGACTAATAGATACAAAGAACAGACTGACTGCCCTCAGGAGGGAGGGGGTTTGTGGGTGAAAAAGTTGAGGGATTAAGCAAAAGTCAACAACAACTAACTCATAAATATGGACAGTGTGGTGATTACCAGAGGGACAGGGGTTGGAGGAAGGTAGAATAGGGTAAAAGGGGTATAAATGGTGATGGAAAGAGACTTAACTTGATGTGGTGAACACAATGCAACATATGAACAATGTATTATGGAATTGTATACCTGAAACCTGTATAACTCTATTAACCAAAGTCACCCCAATACATTCAATAAAAAAAAGAATTCTTTGCTAAATCTAAGTTAATGAATGTTTTACCTTACGTTTTCATGTAAGAATGTTATTTATATTTTTATGACTTAGCAAAGCAGAAAACATTTTATTGCTTTATTATGTTTTATTTATTTTTTTAAGATTTTTATTTATTTACTTTTAGAGAGAGGAGAAGGGAAGGAGACAGAGAGGGAGAGAAACAGCAATGTATGGTTGCCTCTCACATGGCCCTCATGGGGACCTGGCCCGCAACGCAGGTATGTGCCCTGACCAGGAATCGAACCGGGACCGTTTGGTTCCCAGCCCGCGCTCAATCCACTGAGCTACACCAGCCAGGGCTGCTTTATTATGTTTTAACTATTTTCTTTACGAAGACAGTCTTTGAGAAAACTGGGCAAAGTATTATAATACAAAGTATTTAGTAGTTTGTGTTGGTTACAACAGATTTTGAGTCCCAGCACAGTCCCTGGGTTTTATTTTGTTTTGTTTATATTGAACAATCATTTAATCTCATCTGAAAAATAGGGGTAATCTAATTTGCTGAATTGATATGAAGGTTATTATTTACTAAAAGCATCAAATGCAGTGCTAGATAAATGGTGGTCATTCAATATAGAATCAATGTTTCTATAATTAATTATTTTATGAGTCATTTAGTCAGAATTTTATGGCTGCAGTTAGCCTGAAATTTTTCCAGAGTATATAAGGGGTTGGGGTTTTAACAGAGTTTTGTTTTTTTTGACAAATCTGCTCATATAAATTGTGTGTCAGGCTCATAGCAGGTATGGGGAGAGGTAAAGGTGTGCAAGTACTGAAATGAAAAATGTGTCCGCTTGAGGAAGAACTGTTGATGTAGCTTGTAATTGGCTTTCTCTTCCCTATTTGATCCAAGAAGAGTCCTATGAATGGCAAGATGTAACTCCAGTTTACTGATAATAAAATTGGTTTCATAGAGGTTAAGGGACTTTGTTAAAGTCACATAATGAATGGTAGTGTAACAGAGTGAAGCCAGGGGGCCCCCAAAGAGGGATTTGTAATGGGGTTCAGAACTTAGGGTATCCAGGAAATATTAAAAATATAGGATGTCCTCACCCCCACAAGTCTGAACTGGGGGATGGGACATATGGAGCAGGGCCATTGAGAGTTGTTCTGCAAAGCAACAGTTTTGCAAATAACCCCAGGAATGGTCATTTAACATATCTATAACTTTTAACTGGTTTCAGGGATTTTTTTTTTTTTAATGAATGGAGTTCAGTTTATTGAAAATGAGAGACCAGCTTTTTTTTTTTTTGATGGTCCCTAATTTATTTATTTTATTTTTTAACTATATTTTATTGATTATGCTGTTACAGTTGCCCCACTTTCCCCCCCTTCTTTCCCCCTCCCCCTTATCCTCCTTTCCCCTCCCTTTAGTTTTGTCCACAGGTCATACACATAAGTCCTTCTGCTCCTGCACTTCCTATACTATTCTTAACCTCCCCCTGTCTGTTGTCTACCTCCCATTTATGCTACTTGTTCTGTGCCCCATTCCCACCCTCTCCCCCTACCACTCCCCTGTTCATATTCCTTCATACCTCATATAACTCCCTTCAACATTTCATACAATAAAGGCTGGGTGGTGATGAACTTCTTGAACTTGACCTTATCTGAGAAGCACTTTCTCTGCCCTTCCATTCTAAATGAAATCTTTGCTGGATAGAGTATTCTTGGATGTAGGTCCATGCCTTTCATGACTTGGAACACCTCTGTCCATCCCCTTCTTGCCTGCAAGGTCTCCTTTGAGAAATCAGCTGACAGTCTTATGGGGATTCCTTTGTAGGTAACTGTCTCCTTTCCCCTTGCTGCTCCCAGGATCCTTTCCTTATCTTTGACCTTGGGTAATGTAATTATGATGTGTCTTGGTGTGTTCCTCCTTGGATCCAACTTCTTTGGGACTCTCTGAGCTTCCTGGACTTCCCGCAAGTCTATTTCCTTCGCCAGCTTCGGGAAATTCTCCATCATTATGTGTTCAAATATTTTTTCAATTCCTTGGATTTCTTCTTCTCCTTCTGGCAGTCCTATGATTCGCATGTTGGGACGTTTACAGATGTCTTGGAGGTTTCTGAGCCCCTCCTCCATTTTTTGAATTCTTGTTGCTTCATTCTTTTCTGGTTGGATGTTTTTTTCTTTCTGCTGGTCCACTCCGTTGATTTGAGTCCCAGTTTCCTTATCTCTATTGGTTCCCTGCATATCTCTCCTCATTCGTTCAAGCAAGTTCGTTAATTTTTCATCGAATTCTGAAAGCATCCTTATTACAAGGGATTTGAACTGTGCATCTGATAGGTTGGCTGTCTCTTGATCGATTAGCCCTGGGGTTTTGATTTGTCCCTTTCTTTGGGCCATTTTTTTTTTCCCCTTGGTGATCCTGTTACTGTAGGGGGGCGGAGTCTTGGGGATCCCCTGTGCAGGGAAGTTCCCGGTAGTTGTGCTGGGACGTAGCCTCTGGGGGCGGGGCCTGAGCGCACAATGGCGCCTTCTCCGCTCTCCACACCCACACCACCTCCTGCAAGCACTTCGGGCACCTCTGTGCTGGCTCTGGGGGTTGCTCCCAGGTTGCTGGACGGGCTGCACAGCTCCAATCCCCCACGCGGGTCTCCCCAGTGAACTTTCCTGTGAGGCCGGGAGTTCCTCGGGCTGCGGACTCCACCCACACAGGCGCTCCCAACCTGCACCGATGGGTTGCGAACTGCTTTCTCTCCCAGTCCACCTGCCCGCGAATGCAGACCTGCCGAGTCCACCAGTCTCAGCCCTGCTGGGTCCGGATGAGCCGGGCGCAGACCACACTTCAGTCGGGTCCCGTCTGGGTGTGCTGCAGCCCCGCGGGGACCGCCCCTCCAACCGCGGACCTGCCATCTGCTCACCTGCTCGCCGCGGGGTCGCTGAGCGCTCTCCCTTCGTTCTGCACCTTCTGGCTCACCAAACTAGATGAAAGTATCTTCTTTAATTCCTTGGTTGTCGGACTTCCTCTCAATATGGTTTTCTGTCAGATCTGGCTGTGTTTGGATGTGTAGATTTCTGACTTTTTTCCTTGTTTGGTTGTGTGAGGCGGTACGGTGCATTCACCTATGCCGCCATCTTAGGAAGTTCCTCAGGGCTACATTAAATAGCTGTGGCCATGTTTTGACCCAGGGAGATGAGAGTGACTACAACCCATGACATAACTAGGAGGCAACTCCCCCTGGTTACAGCACCTGCGGGAGAGCTTGGAGATGATTGGCTCCATGCCACAGGGCCATGCCTGCCCACACTTACTATGGCAGTCCAGAAAAGTTGGAAAAAAATGAGGGAATACTGGCAGGTATAGCCACTTGTGGAAGGAGTCAGAAATGGGGGTGCAGAGGAAGATTGGTGCTGGGATTTAAACCCAGGCGCAGCTGCCAAGCAGGGGAAACCACGCAGCTTTGGGTGGCTTAGGGAGCAGGAGAGACCTTGCAGGGAAGGAAAGGGGGGAAGGACTCTTGCTGGTGGGCCATGAGAAGGTGCCATTTGGTTTTAGATTCCAGATTAAGAACTGGAGATCACAGTGGCAACACAGCTGGTGGTACTGGAAACTAAGGGAGGACTGCCAGCTGAGCATGGATTGCTGGGAAGAACTGGGGACTACCTGAGCCACAGACTTCTATTTCTTTTCCTGAGATATGGTACCCCAGACTGAGCAAAGAGGGGAAGAAAGGACTGTGTGTATTTGTGGGTGTTTTAAGAGACTTTGAGATTTTAACCAAGACATTACATCATTACTCTAAGTTTGTAGAACTTTTAAATAAATATTTCCTTTCCTTTTCACCAATTTCTGGCATTGAGAGCTACAATTCCTTGGTGGCTGGCAAGGTGAACCTAGTATATAGGAGGACCCTGGGAGAAGGGGGATCCATTCAGTAATAGTATCTCTTTCCCTGCCAAGGGTCCATTCTGTAACAGTAGAGCTGAGATTTGGACAATTAAACTCTGAGTTCATGTGTTCATTCAGCAAAAATAAATTCCATACTAGGTTCCAAGCATTCCTTTTAAGTTGAATGCCCTATGTAGTGCAGTTGGTGTTCATTAAACTTTAACTTCACTGTCTTCAAACATCTTATTACTCATGAAAAGGTGATATTATGAAATTAATAGATTCCTAAAAAGTTATTGTTTTATTTCAAACATATTATTAAAAGGAATTCTGTAGTATTTTAAAATAAAAAGATATTAAAATAAAAATATTCTTCTAAGTTGCTGGTAATATTGAATGTTATTTTATGAATAGTTTCTTAAAGAATGGAATACACACAACAAAAGACAACTAATGATCATTTACACAAATAGGGTAGAAGATTCAATTTTGGAGAGATTAATCCAATTCACATTTGAAAGTCTTTTTGGTTCTATTTAAGACAAATATAGCCCTGGCTAGTGCAGCCCAGTGGACTGAGCATGGGCCTGCAAACCAAAGGGTTGCCGGTTCGATTCCCTATCAGAGCACATGCTTGGGTTGCCAACCAGGTCCCCAGTAGAGGCAACCACACATTGATGTTTTTCTCCTTCCCTTCCCCTCTCTCTAAAAATAAATAAATAAATATCTAAAAAATATTTTATTTACTTTTTTAACATATTTTATTGATTATGCTATTACAGTTGTCCCATTTTTCCCCCTTTCTTCCCCTCTGCCCCCATACCCTTCCATTCCCCACCCTTTAGTTTTTGTCCATAGGTCATACACATAAGTTCTTTGGCTTCTACATTTCCTATACTATTCTTAATCTTCCCCTGTCTGTTTTCTACCTACCATTTATGCTACTTATTCTCTGCCTCTTCCCCCCTTCTCCCCCGGACCACTCCCCTGTTGACATCCCTCCATACCTTATATAAATCCCTTTAACATTTCATATAATAAAGCCTGGGTGATGATGAACTCCTTGAACTTGACCTTATCAGAGAAGCACTTTATCTGCCCTTCCATTCTAAATGAGAATTTAGCTGGATAGAGTAATCTTGGATGTAGGTCCTTGCCTTTCATGACTTGGAATACTTCTCCCCAGCCCCTTCTTGCCTGCAAGGTCTCTTTTGAGAAATCAGCTGACAGTCTTATGGGAATTCCTTTGTAGGTAACTGTCTCCTTTTCTCTTGCTGCTTCTAGGATTCTCTCCTTATTTTTAATCTTGGGTAATGTCATTATGATGTGCCTTGGTGTGTTCCTCTTTGGGTCCAACTTCTTTGGGACTCTCTGAGCTTCCTGGACTTCCCGAAAGTCTATTTCCTTCACCAGCTTGGGGAAGTTCTCCTTTATTATTTGTTCAAATAAGTTTTCAATCCCTTGGTCTTCCTCTTCCCCTTCTGGCACCCTAATGACTCGGATGTTGAGACATTTAAAGATATCCTGGAACTCCCTCTCCTCAGTTTTTTGAATTCTTGTTTCTTCATTCTTTTCTAGTTGGGTGTTTTTTACTTTCTGTTGGTCCACTCCATTGATTTGAGTCCCAGTTTCCTTCTCACCCCTATTGGTTCCCTGCAGATTTCTCATTTTCTTTATATTATCCTTTCTTCGTTCAACTAATTTCAACCATTTTTCTTCCAATCCTGTGAGCATCCTGATTACCAGTGTGTTGAACTATGCATCTGATAAGTTGGCCATCTCTTGGTTGCTTAGTTGTGTTTTTTCTGCAACTTTGATCTGTTCTTTCATTTGGGCCTTTTTTTTCTCAGTGCGCCTGTTACTTTAAGGGGTGGAGCCTTAGGTGTTCACCAGGATGGGGAAACTCACGTTGTTGTGTAGTGACACAGCCTGTGGGGGCGGGGCCTGAGAGAACAGTGGTGCTTGCTCAGCTCTCTGCACTTACACTGCTACCCACAAGCAAGTTGGGCCCTTTTGTGCTGGCTCCGGGGTTGGTGGATGGGCCTGCACAGTTCCAAGTCCCCGTGGGTCTCCCCAATGAACTCTCCTGTGAGGCCAGGAGTTCCTCCTACTGCCACCTCAACCCCCACAGGTGTTTTCAATTGGTGGTTTGAGGTTTTATTTCCCCGAGTTGATGGGTTTCCTGGTCGGCTCCGCTCCCTGCTTTTCCTCCCAGTTTGTCTGCACTCCAATGAGGAACCGTCCGGTCCACCAGTCTTGGCCCCGCTGGGTCCGGGTGGGCCGGGTGCTGACTATGTTTTGGTCGGGTACGCCTGCCTCAGGTCTCTCCCAGCAGCTGCAGCGCTGCCAGTACCACTCCGTAAACCTCAGTCCTGCCGCGCTTTTTCTGTCCCGCTCACAGCGCACTCTCTTAGCCGGGCTCTGCCCCGCTTACCGGTCTGGATGAATGTGTCTTCTTTAACTCCTTGCTTGTGGGATTTCTTCTCAGTTCGATTTTCTGTCAGATCTGGCTGTTTCTGTTTATTTAAATTGCTGTTTTTCCTCATTTGGTTGTGGGAGGAGGCATGGCGTGCCTCCATCTTGCCAGAAGTCCTCATAAATATCTAAAAAATATTTCAAAGAGACAAATATAATTCAGTTAAATGATGGCAATGATTTCTTTAAGATGTGTTAATATATTTTTCATCTCTTATCATGTATTAGATGGTTATAAATCAAAGGAAAACCTTAAGTTATATAACTATATTCTTTTTTTTTTTCAGAGTCTCACTTTATTTACAAGCAAATGAAGACTGTCCCCTGTGAACTCTAATTTGGGATAAGAAGAGCAACAGGGAGAAGTAGTTGCTGACTTCATAGTGATGAGTGAAGGAAGTCCATCTAGCTGTTTCTTTAAACAATGGTTTTGTTATTAAAAAGGAAAAAAAAACACATGATTTTTTCATTTTGTATATGTGAAAGATTCAAAAGAAAAATGACTTCTCAAAATTCTAGTCTCCAGTCAAATGTGTGAGGTGACCAGAATGTTACTTTCATTCAGTGACAGCCCCCGCTCCTCAAGAGCAATAGCCTCTGAACAAGAGTTAATACTCATTGAGAGTATCTGCCGGAGGAATGGAGAGACCCCGATCTTTCAGAGCCTGAACTTTCAGCTTCTCGGCTTCCAGCTTGGCCTGCTGTTCTGCCCTTTGTTCTTCTGGGATTTCTTCAATAGACACTTGCTGAAGGGGCGTGTCCCTCTCCTTTTCCAAGTCTATTTCTCCCAGTTCCTAGTTTCTCTGAGTTCCCACATTTTCTCTTCTGACCACAAAAATCCCTTGAGGACTATCACTGTATTTTTTGCCTGCATGAATGCGCTCCACAGTCTGATGTAGCACTAAGTTAGCAAATCGATCAATGCTTCTCAAAAAGTCTGTAAGTGTCCTTCCATCTCGAAGCAGAACCAAGTGCTTTCTGTCGATGCCCTGGATGCGGCTGGCAGTGCCGGGGATGTAGTCCATGTTGAGCTGAGATAAGGCTGCGGTGCACAGCGGTGGGGGGCCAGCTCGTCCAACACCTCGTTCCTCCTACCGTAGTCACCACCTCGACAGGGCCGGGGCTGGAATGCGGACCAGGACCAGAACGCGGACTGGCCCACACTCTGCCCCGGCTTTCAGCCGCTGGGGCACTCGGGGAAATTCCTCCATATTATCCCCACCTACTTCATGTATTGCATGCCTGTCCTCACGAAGAGGCAGCCGTCGTACAGTCCTGGGACACCCTTTCTCGGTCCCTGAAGAGAGGGGAAGAGGAATCTAGATTGCATAGGTGGTAGGAAAATGTATTCTCCGTTCTAAGGAACACCGTGTTGCCCTCCTTTCACTGCTCCCTCGACCCAGAGTCGGGGACATCAGTCCCTCCACTCTCAGGACACGGCAGCCCAAGGGCTATAACTATATCCTTTAAAAGAGTTTTCTGTCTTCAGTAGTGTCCCTTCTTCACTCTGGGCTAACATTAAGGAATGTGTATGTAGAGGACTGATGGTAAACTTGCAAATACAAGGTGATGAATAATCATCTTCAATGTAAAGATGAAACAGGTTAAAATGTAATCAGAACAAGAGTTAGCAAATTGTCACATTTCTAGACTTCAGAAATAAGGTGCCAATGACAATGATATTGGCCTGGTGTCTCTGATCATAGCCTTGGCATACTACCTGACATCAAGTTCAACTTCAGTTTCATTCCAGAATTTAGAGACAATTCTGTGAGTTCTGAATTTTTTTATTGTTGTTCAAGTACAGTTGTCTCCATTTTCACCCCACCTTGGCCCCCTGCCCCACCCATCCCTGCCTCCCACCCTGGAACCTACCATCTTTGGCTTTGTCCATGTGTCCTTAAAACATGTTCCTTCATGGACCTTCCCCTATCTTCCCCCATTATCCCTCTCCCCATCCCCAGTAGGTCTGGGTGGGGAATGAGAATTTGCACATCTAACAGGTTCCCAGGTGATGCTTTGAGAACCACGGCACTATAAGGACTCAGCTCCCCTTCCTAAGGGCATCATTATTAGGGTACAATTCTCTGGGAAATATGGCCTATAATTTCATGCAGGAGAAAAATTAGCAGAGAATAGATGACCCTTTGATCTCTAGACTTGACTGAATGATTATATTAACAAATTTTAGGTCATTACTTTGCCAGTCTCTAAAATCTTTAAATTATTCAAGTTAGCATCTCAGGTGGGAATATTTCGATTAGACAAGTGCTGACGTGGGACTTCTCGTGTTACTGGGTACCACAGCTCATCAGCCTGATGCTGTGATGTTGTTCGTGTTGTCCAGGAAAGCATAACCAAAGTGTACACGTGCCTGGTGTGGATGTTGGTCCTCCTCCTGGACCGTGGCCTTGACTTGGCTACTGGCATTGGCCCCTCTATCAGGGATTATCTGCCTCTCTTGTTGGTGATAGAGGCAGGTTGAGAAGGCAGAAGGAACATGAGCCAAAAGAGTTTGGAAGAACCTCCCTGCAGTCTATAAAAAGCCCACTCCTCTGGCTGTGCTTCCCCTGGGACAGACTCAGCAACTCAAAATAGTTGAGAGTACCTGCCTTTTGGAAGACAGGATATCTTGAACCTGAGATTATGATATTATTTCTATAGTGTGTGCCTTTGTGTGTGTGTATGTATTTAGGGACAGGGAGCAAAGATTAGCCTGTTTAATCATAACAACAATGCTCTCTAAGAGTATTGGCTGTTATCCTTATCATATAATAGATGAGGAAATTGAAGCTTGATGAAGAACTTCAGTAGCATTCCAAAATTTCAGTTAGTAAGTGTCAAAATCAGGTGAGAAGCCCAGATAAAACCCCCAACTAATAGGCAATGGAGTTAGAGAAGTAATACCCTTATATCTTATTGTCAAGGCTTTGAGAGATCAGATAGCAAGTCACTTCATTCGTTCACTCATCCATCCATTAGGCACATTCTCTATTCAATTCATCATGAAGTATATTTTGAAAGATAAGATGAATTGTCCAAAAGATGTTACCTGAATAAATTAATTGTCCTTTTTTCTAAACAAAAGGTCCTACATATTTATTACTGAAGCAACCTATTAATGCAAAGTATAAAAGCAAAGAAGAAAAACCAGCAAAAACAAATTGCCCTGGCTGGTGTGGCTCAGTGGATTGAGTGTGGGCCTGCAGACCAAAGGGTCATAGTTCGATTCCCAGTTGGGGCACATGCCTGGGTTGTGGGCCAGTTCCCCAGTGGGGGGTCTGCAAGAGGCAACCACACGTTGTTTCTCTTCCTTTCTCTCCTTCCCTTCCCCTCTCTCCAAAAATAAATAAATAAACTCTTTAAAAAAAATAAAAGATGTTAACTGATCAAATAGTAGTGACTTTCTCAGTTTGCTAGGGTAAGATCCTAACGACATTAAAGCAGCATAAATATGTGTACCATCACATAGGAAATTTCTTATAGACCCAAATTGGTTCTTTTCCAACAGCACCTCTGGGAGTTGAATCTGATTTGATTACAAGTTTTCATTCAGATCTATTGAGAATGGATTAAAATGAGCAACTAATCATAACATGACAAAATGAAAATATGGGCTATCACTATTATCTAATAGAAAAACAAAGGGTAGAATATGGAAGTGAAAAGGCAGGAGTGACGGTGAATCCAGATTTAATATTACCTAATGCTCCCACCATCATTAAATTTTATTCCAAAGGTGACCCAGGGTCATAATTAAGGAACTATAATGAGTGGTTCTATCCCAATTCAACTTACTTAAACCAAAAGATACTGATATCAAAAGTCCCTGGATGTCCAGAAAAAGGGCACACATGGCACAGCAGTGGCTCCTCAGTTTTATCAGGTACAGGTTCTTTTGTTCTCTGCGTGTGCTCCCTTGGGTTGGGCTTTGTCCCAAGGCTGCTTTCCCGCATGGCTTCAAGATAACCTCAGCTCTCCCAGGTATCCCATTCAGATGTGACAGATCTGGTGGGAGAAGAGGAACTGTCTTTTCTTGGGGCTCTTTTTAATAACTGAGGGAAACTTTCCAAGAAGCTCTCTGGCAAACTTCCCACCAAAGCTCATTTGGCCATGCCTAAACCAATTCTTGATAAGGAATTGCCAGGTTTTCCTTGTATCAATCACGATTTACCTGAGTCTCAGTGCAAAACTGGGTATCTGCTAACATGGAGGGGGAAGTGGCCACTGTAAACAGTAAATGTGTCTGCCTCAAAGTCATGGAATGTAGGCTGCCTAAAAGAGATGTATTGTAAAGTGACATACACAGCAAACAGTCCTGAGAGTAAGCCCCTTGAATTGAAATAGCTAGTAAAGTACACTGCTTTCCTTGCCTCACATCACTAAATAGGCTCTGATAAATACAGTCATCTGCATGCAGCTGACAGCAGGCTTTTAGTGACTCATTAGAATAGATGCCCATCAATTTGCTGGAATCTATCTCTGTTCCAATGAAAATAAAGATAGTTTGTTAATTAACAGAAACTGGTCATATAATTGTGTTAGAAGCCATTTCTCCCAAGTGGTTTTCAATGTGGGGTGTTATATTAACTCTGGGAGTTATACATGTGATAACATGACTTAGCAGAAGGTGTTGATTCTAACCATATCTAAACCTATTTGGTAACAAAGTACCAGTTGGTGGTGGAATTGCTTGTGGTCATTTTTGCACTATCGCTTCCATCTCACCTAAGGTTGGGAATCATTTCCTTGTCATGTATTTGGCCCTGAGTTAGAATTGGCCAATGAAAAAGATTCCTGAATCTGGAAGGTGAAATTCAGTAGGAACCATCATTTGTAGAGTGTCGTGGTCAAACGTGGTGGGTTCAAAGGTCTTTCTACAGTTCCAAGCTTGTAGCTCTTTCTAGGAACATCTGCTTTGTGGATGTGGTGAAACACTAGTTCACCTGCAACCTGCTCCTGGTGGCAGGTTAGTTCCTGCCACCTGCTCGGGCTGAGACTTACTGTTGGCCTCTCTGACATTTGGCAGCAGCTTTCCTGATAACCATTCATTCCTCCAGCTCTTCCAATACTCAGGAAGACCTGATTTGGTCTTAAATGCTTTATACCTGCAATTTTCCTCATCAAACCCTGACAGAGCAGATCTTCTTGCATATCTTTCCAATCCAGTCCTCAACACACACACACACACACACACACACACACACACACACACCACAGGTGCACAGATACATACACAAACACACATACATCCACACACACACTCAACAGCTTTGTTAATTTAATTTTCTTCCCCAGAGTTAACCACTATTAACAGTTTGGTGTGTATCATTCCATTTATAAACACAGAAGTATCTCACATATATGTAGCATTTAAAAAATACAAAAGAGATATGTTTAGTTAGCTATACATATCATTTTGCAACATTTTTTTCCTTTTATACCTTGGATATGCTTTCATTATTGGACATTACCTTTGTTATTTTTAAGATTTTCATTATATTCCATTATATGGCTACAATAGAATTTGTTTAATATCCCATATTGATGAGCATTTAGGCTGTTTCCAGTGTTTTGCCACTATTAACAGTGCCGCAATAAAATCCTTATAAGGTAATATGTGTATGCATGTGGCAAATGCTTCTGTAACATAGACTCTAGTGCATTACACTTTTTTTAGTTAGCAATTCTGTATGGTGTACTTCAAAATTTATGAAGAGAGTAGAATTTGTGTTAAGTAGTTTTATTACAAAACAATAATATGTAAATCAATAAGAGGGTGAGAGGAATCTTTTGAAGGTGATGGATAAATTTATGGCATAGATTATGGTGATAGTTTCATGGGTATATAGTTATCTCCATACTCATCAAGTTGTATATATCAATTATGTAGGACACTTTGTATGTCAAAATAGTGCATTACATTTAATATTTAATTTGATACATATTGCAAAATGCCTACCAAAACCTGTGGCACTTTTTATCCCATCAATATCATATCATAATTAATAATTATCATATCATAATTAAATACCATATAATGATTATGTTCTGTGTAAAAAAACAAGATAATGGGTCACTTGTTGCTTCCTATAAATATAATCTTTTCAAATTTATATTTTGTCTTGCTTTATCTTTACAACTTTCAGGACAGGTATGAAAATTTAAGAGTCAAAATGTCGTGAGAAAAAAGTTTCTAAAGAGCAAATCTAGAATGAAAATCCAGATTTCCTAATTTCCAATTTTTATTATAAAATCTACCCTTTTAATTCAGCATTTTAGCTCTCAGGTGAGGACTCTTTCAAAGGGATTTAGAAATAATTATTAGAAGTTTAGTATTAGATTAAAATACATAAAGTTACTATTTTTGAGGATTAAAGATGGTTCGATATCAGTCATTTTGCATGATTCATCCTAATACCAAAACAGAAAGCACGGCCCATATTAGTTTATTGTTGATGGACCGATGGGTTATTGTTGATTGTATGTTTATACACAAGGCCTAGGCAGGATTCAAGCTAATATTTAGGGGTACTAAAATGCTAATATTAAGCTTAAAGAACAAACAATAAGAGTAAATGACTTTTTCCCTGCATCTTTGTGGTTTGAGATTGGCTTTCCTCCTTTTTCACAGGATCATAATACTTTGAGCCCAATATTTAATCTTTCATTTCTTTTGTGTCACCCAGCAGGATGTTTTGCACATAGTAGGTAGGTCACACAAATAATGTTTACAAAACAAAACAAAAAAATGCTTTAAGCTTATATTCTGGCAGACAATATGCTCAAAGTAGACAACCTGATTATTGGGTCAGAGTAAGGCAGTTTTCTACTCACAGTGCAGCAAACAGTAGGAGCATCAATGTACTTGTGTTAATTCCTCTTTTCCCAGTCCCATTAGGTCAGGCCATAGGCCCAGCTGGAGAGTACATATACAGAAGGGTTGCTCTGCACCTGAGCAACACAAGGCCCAGGGGTCTGTAGAGTAAATGGAAGCAATCTGGCTCCCTCACCCAGATATTTGGGGAACTAAGATAAGCAGCGTCCCCATAGCCTTGAGTCTGGGTATCATAAACTGTATTCACACAGCCTTGAGAATGGGCACAGGTGCAAAATCATGCTGATATACAATATCTTGGCACCCTGTAGACTTTGTGTGCAATTAGTATATAAGGAAGTTGGGACTCCCTGTCAATGAGACATGCAGCTTGCAGCATGCATGGATCACCCCGCCCTTGAATAAAGGCATGTCAGGCATTCCTATGGCTCTGCGCATTTTCTTCCAGCTGCTGGAATCCAGAGTGAAACTTCATGACCTTGAAAGGTCTCAACACAGGGTCATTCAGCACCTAGTGTAGCCAGATGCAAACAAGCCAGTCCTCCTCCTCCAAGAGAGCAAGTAGTAGTTATATTATATAGTCACTTTGACTTAGTTGAATGCCTATAAAGATTCAGAGAGGTTGAAGATAGATAAACAGACATTACATAGACTGAAACACAAAAGAAAAAAGAGTAGAAACATAGGACAGAACCTAAGAGCTATGGGACAACATAAATAGGTCCAATATATTTGTTGTTGGAATCCCAAGAAAAGAAAACTGAGAGAAAAGGACAGAAGAAACATTTGAAGGTGTAAAGGCTAAGAATTTTCTGAAGTTAATATACACAAAACCACATAACCAAAAGGCTCAGGGAATACCAAGCAAGATAACAAAACAAAACCGAAAACCAGTCAACCAAAAAAAAAAGTGAAAAACTTATACTCCTAAGAGTGTCAGACTAAAAAAGACAAAGAGAAGATTCTGAAGGCAGTCAGAGGGAAAAAATGACCACATTACATATAGAGAATAAATATAAGAATATAGAAGACTTCTTGGAAGAAATTATGTGAGCCAGAAGACATCTTTAACATGCTGAAAAGAAAAATAACCTATCAACCCAGAATTCTACATATAATGAAAATATCTTTTAAAAATGAAGAATAAAGACTTTTCAAGAGGACAAAAACTGAGAATGCATTGTCAACAGATCTACACTATAAGAAACGTTAAAGGAAGTTTTTCAGGTAAGGGGGACTGTCAGTCAAGACAAAAACTTGGAGCTACACAAATAAAGAATGCTGGAAATGAAATATATACAGGTAAAATTTTCTCCTTATCTTTAATTGCTCTAAAAAATATTTGGCTTTATAGAGCAAAAATAGTAGCAATTAAGTGTTTATAGAATATATAAAAGCAAAATATATGACAATAGCATAAAAGATGAGAGGGAAGTGTTGGGAATACATTGTTGAAAGGTTTTCATTACATGGGAAGTGGAGAATTATCATTTGAAGATAGATTCTGATTAATGAAAGATACACATTGTAAACACTAGGACAACCTCTAAAGTTTTAGAAACAAGTATGCTCTTTCATCTGGGCCATGCCATGCATCCAGACTGAGGAAAACCAGGAAATTTCAGAGCCATGTGAGCCACAGCCATGGACCTGGGAGGCCAGGGTAGTGCTGAAGGCAGGTAACACCATAGGATCAACTTCAAAAAACATTACCCAGGTTACTTAGGGAAGTGGGTATGAGGAACTACCACTTAACAAGGAACCTGAGTTTCTGCCCAAATGTCAACCTTGATAAATTGTGGAACTTGGTCAGTGAGTAGACACAGGTAAGTGCTGCCAAAAATAAGACTGGAGCTGCTCCCCTGTCTGATGTCATGTGACCACCCTACTACCAAGTTCTGGGGAGGGAAAGCTCCCAAATCATACTGTCATCATGAAGGCCAAGTTCTTCAGCAAAGAACTAAGAAGATTAAGGGGTGTGTGTGTGTGTGTGTGTGTGTGTGTGTGTGTGTGTTCGGGGGGGAAGGGTGTGAACAACGGGAGGGTGAGCTGCGTCCCAGTGGCTTGAAACCATGTGGAAGGAGGTTCATTAAATGCTAAACAAATGCCTTCGAAAAACAATATCTTTTTGGAAACCGTTAACAGACAAAAAGACAACCCACTGAATGGGAGAACATATTCACCAATACATTTGATGAGGGGTTAATATCCAAAGTTTATAAAGAACTTACAAAATTCATCACCAAAAAAAAAAGAACCCAAATAATCCAATTAAAAGAGGACATACAGATGGCCAGTAGACATATGAAAAGATGCTCAATGTCACTAATCATCAGAGAAATGCAAAGTAAGACCACAATAAGATATCACCTTACATATGTCAGAATGGCTGTCATCAATAAACCAACAAACAGCAAGTGCTGGTGAGGACAGGGAGAAAGTGGAACTCTGGTGCACTATTGGTAGGAATGTAGACTGGTGCAGCTACTGTGGAAAGCAGTATGGAGTTACCTCAAAGAGTTAAAAATGGATCTGCCTTATGACCCAGCGATTCCTCTTCTGGGAATTTATCCAAAGAAACCCAAAACACTAATTTGAAAGAATATAAGTACCCCTGTGTTCATTGCAGCATTATTTACAATCACCAAGATTTGAAAGCAGCCCAAGTGTCCATCAGTAAATGAGTGGATGAAACAACTATGGGACATTTACACAGTGGAATACTTACTCAACTGTAAAAAAGAAGGAAATTTTACCCTTTGTGACAGCATAGATATACCTGGAGAACATTATGTTACGTGAAATAAGCCAGTCAGAGAAAGACAAATATCATATGAATTCCCTCCTATGTGGAATCTACGGAACAAGCTGAACTAACAAGCAAATTAGAGACAGACTCATTGATAGAGATCAGGCTGACAGCTCAGGGTTAGTGGGTTAGGGGTAGAGGGATTGAGCAAAAAAGACAACACTGTGGTGACTGAAGTGGAAGGAGGATGGTATAAGGGGGATAAATGATAATGGAAAAAATAAATTTTAAGAAAAAGTTTCTTTTTTGCATGAAATGTCTAGTAAAAAAATCTGGTACTAATAATAACTCAATAATGGAGATAAAATGGATAATTTAAAAAGTTCAAACAACCTAAGAGACAGGAAGAAAAAAAATGAAACAAAAAACAGGTAGAAATATGATAGATTTTAATTTAATCTATCAATAATCACATTGAATGTGATGGTCTAAACATCTCAATTAAAAGATAGTGAATATCAGATTGGATTTAAAAACAAGACTGAAACTTATGTTATCTACCTGAGACTCACTTAAATATATTTAAATATTAAATATATGATAGGTTAAAAGTAGAAGTTTGAAAATATATATGGTGCAACCATTAATCAAAAGAAAGCTGGAGCAGCTACGTTCATATCAGCCAAAGCAGAATTTGAAACAAGAAATGTTGACAAGGATAAGGAGGGATATGGCTTAATGAAAGAGGGGTCAGTTCTCCAAGAGTATATAGAAATCCTAAAGGTGTATGCACTGAACAAGAGAACTTCAAAATACATGAAACCAAAATGGATAGAACTGAAAAGAAAAATGGGTAAATCCATAATTATGGTTGATACTTCAACAATCCTCTCTCAGCAACTGAGAGAACAGTAGAGAGAATATCAGTAGAAATAAAGAAGTAAACAACACTATAAATAAACTTGGCCTTGTAAACATTTATAAAACACTAATATTTAGCATATAGAACATAAAAGCAGAATACATTTTTTTCAAGAGTGCATGGGATATTTACCAAGACTGACCATATTCTGGGCCTTAAATAATTCTTCACACATAAAAAAGAATAAAAATTGTACAAAGGATGTTCTGAGACTACAATAGAATTAAAATTTGTGTAATGCAGCTAATGCAGTACTTACTAGAACATTTAATATAGCATTAAATGCTTATAGTACTTATAGGTCACCTGAAATTCAAATTTAGCTGCACATCTTCTATTTTACTCCATGTTACCATGGCACCCACTGTAATGGTCACACAAACACACAAATGGTCACAAAAACACACAAATGGTTTTTGAGTTTTGGGGAGAGAGCATAATTCTGCTTGAGCAAGCAAGGAAAGATTCCCCAGTGATATTGAAACAGGAGGTGTTAACTCACTTGATCTCTCACAAGAATTACTATTCTCATATTTGCCCGATGAGGAAACTGAGAGCCAGAGGTTAAGCGACTTGCCCAAGGTCCCTAGTAAATGACTCTGCCAGGCAGTCTAATTTCTCAGCCTATACTTAACCGCTATGCTATACTTATATTGCTGCTCCAAATAACTGATCAGAATAATGTATTTATGTTCTTCGCTACTCAAAACATTTTTGTGTCTATTAGCTTAAATCTCTCATGTAACAGAGAGACTGAGAAACTCAGTGCTGAGTCTCCTCAACCTTCCATCAGTGAGATGTATGTATCCATCCACTCAGCACGTATTTTCTGAGCAGCGAATGCCCCATAGCTATGTTGTTAGACTTGTTTGCTGTTATCTGCCTCCTTCTCCCATATAAGTTGGGACACAGAGACCAGGTAAATTTCCCTTAGTAACAAATTTGTTATCTGAGCCATGCCTAGGACTCCTAGACCAAGTTCCAAGCTTACAACAGAAACCAGTTCTGCCTGGTGGGTGCCTGTTTTTCTTTCAATAAACTACAGACAAATGGAGGTAAATAAAAACTGTGATGTGGAGATCTTTAAAGAAGAAAAATGACCTTCCTATTGGGAGAAAGCATGGTACAAGGCATGGGTGTAACCCTTGAGTGTCCATCAGGTTCCCTGGGAGGCTTGTTAAAATGTGGGTGGCTGGGCCCCGCCCCCAGAGTTTCTGAGGCAGCAGGTCTAAGGTGACCCTGGGAATTTGCATTTCTAACCATTTCTCAGGGGATGCTGGCTCATGGGCCATATTGGGAGTGAGTATCACTCATACAGGGAATCAGATCTTTGAGATCTGAAAGCCCTGGGCCTGATTCCCCACTTTTAGCTGTGTGAACTTGACCAAGTTATGTAGCCTAATTGAGCCTCAGCTTCTTCATGTTATAGACTTTTGGAGCCTTTCTGAGGATTAAATAGTATAAAGTTAACGTTAATCTCTCCGTCCTTTCTTCTTTGGGATAACACAGCTGGGCTCCTGCGGAGGCAAGTGGAAGAAGTGGGTTGCCCATCTTGGCTGATTTGCCTGCCTTTCTCCTCTGAGGAAAGGAGCCATCTAGACAAGGTCCCTGACTGACCTTGTGGAGGAAGTAGAGGAATCTTATTTGGCCTGATGCTTAGCTGGGAGATTCCCACGGTGGCTGGGGGGGTGCACCTGTGTGCCGGCAGGAAGTCCCTGGAGGTATCACACTACACTCTTGTCTTTGGGCTTCCTGGGAGCAGGTTCCGAAACAAGGTGCAGACAGCTGTTTTCTGGGGTGATCTGAGGGAACCTGGTGGGAGCTGGGGGCAGGGAGGCCAGGCAGGGAAGATGGCCTCTGGGGGAGAGAAGAGCCCAGGAGCCACTTCTCAGCACTGGTGGGAGGAGCTGCTGGAACGCTGCCGGACAGTCATCCTCAACCTCTGATGACACCAGAGCCTTCCCAGTAACACTTGGGTCCGAGCAGGTAATCAGAACTCAGCATTGTCTGCACTCCACTTTTCTGTTGTTGCCCGATCGTTCCCTCTGCTGTCGGCACCTCCTTTCCTTGCCAGACTCAGCTTTCCCTCAGAGGCAGGCCGTTCATCTCGCATTTACTGATTGTCCCATGTCAAGATTCGAGGGCAGCTGTCTCAGAGATCTCAGCGGGTGGCTCCGCCTCTGGTCCGTGGGGCCCTCAGGGAGGACCAGGGCACACCTGCAGCGGCAACTCCCACCCAGCACAGCCCGGCTTTTCCACGGGGTGCTGGCATGGCTCCCCCAGAGGCTGGCCTCTCTTTACTATTTGAAATAAGGTACACACACACACATTTTATTCTTTTTTCACCACCATAATGTATTTATTTCACTTGAAAATGGTACTACAGCACTGACTAAGTAATGCTGTGATGAACATTTACGTACAATTGTTATTTGTGTGGATATCTTTTCATGTCTCTAGGGTGTACGCCTAAGAGTGAAATTGCTGGGTCATACAGTAACCCTATGTTTAACTTTTTTTTTTCCGAACTGTTTTTCCAAAGCTGTGGCATCGTTTTCACATTCCCACTAGCATGGCATAAGGGTTCTAATTTCTAATACTGGGTTGGCAAAAGTAGGTGCTCATATGGAAAAAAACATGTAGGCTATGATTATTATGATAGCTTCATTAACTCAAAACAATGTCACAGTGGTACAGCAAACCTACTTTCACCCATACTTCCACAACTTCCCCAATATTTCTTATTATTTTTTATCATAGCCATCATAATGCACATAAACTGGTATCTCACTGTGGTCGGCTTTGCATTCCTCTTATCACTAATGATGGTGTTGATTTTTCATGTGCTTAATGTCCATTTGTATATATTCTCTGGGACATTGTCTCTGGGAAAATACTTGGTCCACTTTTGAATTCGGTTGTTTCTCATTTATTTTTTAGTTGTAAGAGTTCCTTATATATTTATCATAAAAGTCTTGTATCAGACATGATTGGCAAATATTTTCTGTTATTCTTTGAGTTATCTTTTTACTTTAATGATGGTGTACTTTGAAGCACAAAGATTTTTAAATTATATTTTATTGATTATGCTGTTAAAGTTGTCCCAATTTTCCCACTTTGCCACCCCCCACGCAGCAGCTCCCACTCCCTCAGGCATTCCTCTCCCCTTTGTTCATGTCTATGGGTCATGTGTATAAGTTCCTGTACTGAACTTTACATCCCCAGGGCTATTCTGAGAGTACCAATTTGTACTTCTTAATCCCCTCATCTCTTCACCCATTCCTCCAAATCCCTCTCCCATTTGGCAACCATCAAAATGCTCTCCATGTTCATGATTCTGCCTCTGTTCTTCCCGTTTGCTTAATTTGTTTTTTAGATTCAATTGTTGATAGACATGTATTTATTGCCATTTTATTGTTCATAGTTTTGATCTTCTTTTTCTTATACAAGTAGCTTTAACATTTCATATACTAGTTTGGTGGTGATGAACTCCTTTAGTTTTTTCTTGTCTGCAAGGCTCTTTATCTGCCCTTCGATTCTAATAATAGCTTCACTGGGCAGAACAATCTCGGCTATAGGTCCCTGCTTTTCATGACTTCGAATATTTTTTGCCAATCCCTTCTAGCCCTCAAAGTTTCTTTTGAGAAATCGGCTGATATTCTTATGGGAACTCCCTTGTAGGTAACTAACTGCTTTTCTCTTGCTGCTTTAAAATGCTTTCATTATCTTTAGCCTGTGGCATTTTAATTATGATGTGTCATGGTATGAGCCTCTTTGTGTCCGTCTTGTTTGGAGCTCTCTGTGCTTCCTGAACTTGCATATCTATTTCCTTCACTAAATTAGAGAAGTTTTCTTTCATTATTCTTACAAATAGATTTCCAATTTCTTGCTCTTTCTCTTCTCCTTCTGCCACCCCTATGATTTGAATGTTGGTATGTTTGGAGATGTCCCAGAGGCTTCTTATACTATCCTTGTTTTTTTTTTAATTCTTGTTTCTTCTTGCTGTTCTGGTTGAATGTTTATTTCTTCCTTCTGTTCCAAATCATTGATTTGAATCCCGACTTCTTTCCCATCACTGTTGGTTCCCTATAGATTTCTCTTTATTTCACTTAGTGTAACCTTCATTTCTTCCTTTATGTTGTTGCAGTACTCAAGGAGTTCTCTGAACATCCTTATAGCTAATGTTTTGAACTCTGCATCTTATAGGTTGGTTATCTCCATTTTGTTTAGTTCTTTTTCTGGGGTTTTGTTCTGTTCTTTCATTTGGGCCATATTTCTTTTTCTCCTCAATTTGGCAGACTCCCTGTATTTGCTTCTGTGAATTAGGTACAGCTGCTTTGATCCTTGTCTTAGTAACATGACCTATTGTAGAAAAGGCGTCAGTAAATTGTGTAGGGTAGAGCCTTAGCTGATCGCCTGGCTTCACTGCTTTGTGGTTCTGTGTGGAGGGAGGAGTTGGAGAGGGAACAATGCTGCTGCCTGGCTTCTGGAGGTTTGCCTGGCACTCACCCCATTTCCAATCACTTCACCCACTTCCCATATGTGACTGGTGCCCTTCCAGCTATTGCCTTGTTGGTGAACCCCAGAGTGGGTGGGTTTGCACACATTCTAAGACTTTGGGGGCCCTTTAAGTGGAGTTTCCTGAAAATCTAACAGTTTCTTCTGTCGCTCCAACCTCCACTGGTTTTTACATCCAGAACTTATGGGGATTTATACTCCCAGCTCCCAAGGTTTCCCTCCCGATTTTTATCCACCACACAAGAATGTGGGACCACCCATTTCTATGTATTATGTAAAACTGCTATGACTCCCTGTCTCGGTAGCATGAACTAATGTAGTAGATATCCTGTAGGGTCCAATGGCACAGCCTCCCTTATCGCTCAAGCTGGATCCTCCAGGTGTACCTTCCATGTGGGCTGAGTACACCCTCTTATAGTTTAGCTTGATTGCTGTTGGTAGGTCAATGGAAGGGAGTTAGCCAGGCCAGTCAGCTGTAACCACTTACTACCAATTGCTGCCCTCTGTGGAGGAGCAGCTGTGCAGGGGACAGGGTGGTGGTGTTCCTTCATGTGTCTGTAGCTGTCCATTAGGTGAACAGAGTCTGGGGTATCCCAGGCGGTGCATACCAGAGTGAGCTACCACCTGTGTTCCACCCGGGGCTACCCAGCATGAGCTACAAAGCAATCTACAGATGCCTCCTACTTTTGTCAGGCTTTGAGATTCCCAGGCAAAAACAAACTGTGATACACAGCTGGTGGCTGCTAGTGCCAGGCCTGGGGCTGCTTAGCCAGAGGTGCAGGGGCTGGAGGCTGGCTGAGGTTGGTTTTTACTTGTTTGAGAGGATTTAGGAAGATGTGAAGCCCAAGCCAAGACCAGCTATTCATATGGAAAAGTCACTGTTAACAACTTGGATGGTCCATAAGTTGGGTGGGGCAGAGCCTCAGGGATTTTCCAAGACAGAGCAGACCATGTGAGCCAGGCTGATAGAGTCTCAGATATGGAACCTATTTGCTGGCTCCATAGGGAGGAGGTGGACTCAGAAAAGAAACAATGGCATCTACCTGCCTTTCTGTCTTAGAGAAAGCTATCACCCAGCTCTCAGCCTGATGCCAGACACCTCAGTTCCTCCCCATATGCCACTGGGACCCTTCAAGTTCCTACATCAGTGCTGGAGCTCACAGGGAGTGAATTTGAGTAAATCCGTGTGCAGAACCTTTAAGGGGAGCAGCTTGGGACTACAGTAGTCCCTTTCACTGACTCAAACCCCACTGGTTTTCACAGCCAGAAGTTATGGGGGGTTATCTTCCTAGCCTTGGAACTCTGGGCTAGGGGGAAGGTATGGGGCTGGGACCCTTCGCTCCCTAGATATCCCTCCTGGATTTTTATCCATCACACGTGGGTGTAGAACAAGCCCTTTTCACATCTTCATGTCTTCACATCTCTACATCTTCTATCAGTGTGGGGATGTGGTTTTTTGGTTACACTGTTGTCAGGCTCCCATTCTATTTGATTTTGAATGGTTCTGAGTGATGGTTGTTCTGTAGTTTAGTTTTAATTTTGATATGGTTGTGTAGGAGGCAAGCCATGCTTACCCACACCTTCATCTTGACTGGAAGTCAAAGATTTTGTTTTTGATGAAGTTTATTTTTTTTTATAGTTTATAGCATGAGCTTTTGGTATTATAACAAAGAAGGCTTTTCCTACCCCATGGTTGTGAAGATTTACCCCTATGTATTCTTCTAAGAGTTTTACATATTTTTTTGCTTTTACATTTAGCTCTTTGATCCATTTTGAAATAATCTTTTGTATGGCATGAGGTTGGGGTTCAACTTTAATCTTTTTTGCAAGTAGAAGTCTGATTGCCCAAACTTCTACTATTATGCTGTGCCATTTGTTGAAAAGACTATTCTTTCTCCATGAATTGTCTTGGTACTCTGGTAAAAAAAAAAACAATTGACCATAAATGTAAGTTTTTTTCCCCATGAACTTCAATTCTATTCTATTAATATATATGTCTTTCTTTCAGTTCCACATAGTCTTGATATTGTAGCTTTGCACCAAGTTTTGAAACTATGAAGTGAGAGTGCTTCAATTTTATTCTGATTCTTCAGGATTGTTTTAGCTGTTCTGGGTCCCCTGCATTTTCATATGAATTTTAAAATCAGTTGCCAATTTCTGCTAAAAAAAAAAAGCAGTTGGGTTTTATTACAGATTGTATTCAATATGTAAATCAATTTGGGAAGTACTGCCATCTTAAAAATATTAAGTCTTCCAATCTATGAATATGGAATGTCTCTCCATTTATTTTGTTCTTTAATTTCTTTCAATGATACTTTATATTTTTCAGTGAATGTCTTGTAATTCCTTTGTTTAATTTATCTGAATATTCTGTTATTTTTGATGACTGTAAAGGAAATTGTTCTCTTTTTTAAAAAAATAAGTATATTTCATTGATTATGCTATTACAGTTTTCCCAATTATTTTCTCCCCTTTACTCCCTTCCACCCTGCACCCTCCAACTCTCCAGCATTCCCCCCACCTTAGTTCATGTCCATGCATTGTACATATAAGTTCTTTGACTTCTCTGTTTCCTATACCATTCTCAACCTCTCCCTATCTGTTTTATGCCTACCAATTATGCTTTTTATTCCCAGTACCTTTCCTCCCTATTCTTCTCCTCCCCTCCCCAATGAAAACCCTCCATGTGATCTCCACTTCTCTGGTTCTATTCCTGTTTTAGTTGTTCGCTTAGTTTTTGGTTTTGGTTTTGTTTTGTTTTTTAGGTTCAGTTTTTGATCATTGTAAATTTGTTGTCACTGGGGACCTGGCCTGCAACCCAGGTATGTGCCCTGACTGGGAATCAAACCGGGACCCTTTAGTTCCCAGCCCGCACTCAATCCACTGAGCTACACCAGCCAGGGCTGCTTTATTTTTCTTTGTATAGCCTTCCTTTGTATTTCTTCCTTCATTTTGCAACTGAGCTCAATCGGTTCTGTGAGCATCCTGATTCCCAGTGTTTTGAACTCTGCATCTAATAGGTTATCTCCTCATACCTGAGTTCTTTTTCTGGAGTTTTGATCTGTTCTTTCATTTGGGACATATTTATTTATCTCAGTGCACCTAAGATAAAGGGGGAGGTGTCAGAGAGGGAACAATGTGGTGTTCTTACTCTGCTTTAGCCCCACTTTCCAAGGAACTCTCGTGTGAGACTGGTAGTTGGGAGTTTCTCCTGCCATGGCAGCCCCCGCAGTAGTTTGCAGCTAACTTTGAGTCTTTATTTTCCCATTCAGCCAGCCCTGACTTGCCTGCCTGGTCCGCTGCCTGGCTGTGTTTCCTCTCTACTCGGCTGCTGGTCTCCTATCTCCCCAACTCCTACCGGTCTGGGTGAATGTTTCTTTAACTCCTTGGTTGTTGGAGCTCCATGCAGTTTGATTTTCTGGCACTTCTGGTTGTTTATTGTTTTTAGATTAGTTGTTATCCTTCTTTTGGTTGTGCGAGGAAGCACAGCCTTTCTACTTATGCCTCCATCTTGGCCAAAACTCCAGGAAATTGTTTTCTTAATTTCATTTTGGCTTCCTAAAAATAATATTTCATAAATATCCTTTATCAGGTCAAGGACGTTTGTCTTCATTTCTATTTAACTAAGAATTTTTTAAGTAATAAACAAATTTGATTTTACCAAATGTTTTTGCTGCAAATACTAATATGATCATTTCTTTCTCCCCTACTCTATTGATGCTACATTGATTCATTTTCAGATGCTAAATTAACCTCACATTTTATGAAAACCCTAACTCGATTGAGGTCTTTTTAATACTTTTGCTGGATTACGATTTCTAATATTTTGTTCAAAATTTTAAAAATATTTTGTTTTCCCTGGCTGGTGTGGCCCAATGGATTGAGTGCTGGCCTTTGAACAAATGAGTTTCTGGTTTGATTCCCATTCTAGGGCACATGCCTGGGTTGTGGACCAGGTCCCCAGTAAGGGCATGCAAGAGGCAACCACACATTGATGTTTCCCTCCTTCTCTTTCCCCCTCTGTTCCCCTCTCTGTAAAAATAAAATAAATAAAATATTTAAAATTATAAAATATTTTGTTTATAGTATTTTATGAAATTTTCACTTTTATCCTTTTGTGACTGATCTCAGAAATGTTCCTTCTGAGTTCTCATTTAGTTGTATAACATTTTTATCTGTGTCTAACCTAATTTTAAGCACATCCAACTTCTGGCCAAGATGGAGGCATAGGTAGACACACTGTGCCTCCTTGCACAACTAAAAGAGGAAAAACAACAAGTTAAAAAACAAAAACAGCCAGATCTGACAGAAAATCAAACTGAGTGGAAGTCCAACAATCAAGGAGTTAAAGAAGACACGTTCTTTCAGACTGGTAAGCAGGGCAGAGCCGGGTGGAGAGCGTTAGGCAAGACAGCAGTTTGTGGAGCGGGGTGGGCAATGCTGCAGCTGCCCGGAGAGACCCACAGTGGACACACTTGGCCAAAACTTGGCTAGCACACTCGGCAAAACCCAGGGCTGTCCCACCCGGACCCAGCGGAGCCGAGACAGGTGGACCGGGTAGTCCCTCATTTGCATGCAGATAAGACAGGAGAAAAAGCTGGGGAGCAGAGCAGACTGCACAACCCACCAACATGGGGAAATAAAGCCTCAAACCACCAATTGAAAACACCTGTGGGGGTTGAGGTGGCAACAGGAGGAACTCCCAGCATCACAGGAGAGTTCATTGGAGAGACCCACAGGGACTGGGAACTGCACAGACCCACCCACCCGCCCTGGAGCCAGCAAAGAAGGGCTCAAATTGCTTGTGGGTAGCAGGGGAAGTTCAGAGAGTGGAACAAGCGCCATTGTCCTCTCAGGACCCACCCCCACAGACCATGTCACAACACAACAACGTGGGTTACCCCACCCCGTGAACACCTAAGGCTTCACCCCTTAAAGTAACAGGCACACCGGAAAAAAAATGGCCCAAATGAAAGAACAGATCAAAGCTCCAGAAAAAATACAACTAAGTGACAAAGAGATAGCCAACCTATCAGAAGCACAGCTCAAAACACTGGTAATCAGGATGCTCACAGAATTGGTTTAATATGGTCACAATTATTTAAACAAATGAAGGATACGATAAAGGAAATGAGGAGAAATCTGCAGGGAACCAATAGGGATGAGAAGGAAACCGGGACCCAAATCAACGGAGGGGACCAGCAGAAAGAAAAAAAACATCCAACCAGAAAGGAATGAAGGAACAGGAATTCAAAAAAATGAGGAGAGTCTTAAGAACCTCTAGGACATCTTTAAATGTCCCAACATCTGAGTCATAAGGGTGCCAGAAGGGGAAGAGGAAGACCAAGGGATTGAAAACTTATTTGAACAAATAATAAAGGAGAACTTCCCCAAGCTGGTGAAGGAAATAGACTTTCGGGAAGTCCAAGAAGCTCAGAGAGTCCCAAAGAAGTTGGACCCAAAGAGGAACACACCAAGGCACATCATAATGGCATTACCCAAGATTAAAAATAAGGAGAGAATCCTAGAAGCAGCAAGAGAAAAGGAGACAGTTACCTACAAAGGAATTCCCATAAAACTGTCAGCTGATTTCTCAAAAGAGACCTTGCAGGCAAGAAGGGGCTGGAAAGAAGTATTCCAAGTCATGAAAAGCAAGGACCTACGTCCAAGAATACTCTATCCAGCTAAACTCTCATTTAGAATGGAAGGGCAGATAAAGTGCTTCTCTGATAAGGTCAAGTTCAAGGAGTTCATCATCACCCAGGCTTTATTATATGAAATGTTAAAGGGGTTTATATAAGGTATGGAGGGATATCAACAGGGGAGTGGTCGGGGGAGAAGGGGGGAAGAGGCAGAGAATAAGTAGCATAAAGGGTAGGTAGAAAACAGACAGGGAAAGATTAAGAATAGTATAGGAAATATAGAAGCCAAAGAACTTATGTGTATGACCCATGGACAAAAACTAAAGGGCGGGGAATGGGGGGGGTTGTGGGGTTGGAGGGAAAGAAAGGGGGGGAATGGGACAACTGTAATAGCATAATCAATAAAATATATTAAAAAATATTACAAAGATTAAAAAAACAAACACATCCATGGGGTCAGATAGTGTAGTTTTTCGTTCTAGAATTTCATATACTATTTTATTATTTCTGGATTTTTGCTGAAACTATCTTTTCTCTTTATCTCTCAAAAAATTACTTACAGTTATTTAATAAATTTCAATATTTGGATCTTTGGAGCAACTCTTTTGGTGTCTTTTCTTTTCTCTTAATTTTTAGTCAATATTTGACTTTTTATGTCCCCGGCTATTATTTTATGCCAATATTCTGTATATGTAATTATACCTAATTGGGTGCCCTATGAAATGTTACTAACTTCTGAGAGGGAGAACTTACTTTTGCTTCTCACAGAAGGATGAGTCCTATAATAAAATTATAGATTGAGCTGGGCCTCATTCTTTGAGAGGGTAATATATTTCTGACACCCTTGTTTCTGAGATGTAGCTCTTCTGGGGTCCAAACGGAAATGCTTGTGTCTTTAGTTAGGCCCCTTATTTTTTCAGGACTCTGGACCCTGTGGTTCTACCACCCCCCACCACTCAGTTCCTGAGAACTCTATCCAGCTCTGGTTAACTTTGCAGCTGCTCTCTAGTTCATTGTGCAACTCTCAGGCTGCTAAGTAACTGGCAAAGTCTCCAGGAGAAAAAGTCAGATCAAATGTCCTGCTCACCCTCCTGAGCTTCTTTCCTCTGTGAGATCTTTACACAGATGTTTATTTGTATTTTGCCCCTTTTTTCTAGTTATGCACAGTGAAGGAGCTGGTCTGAAACAAGTAACACCACCAATGACAAGAGCGAGTATTACACATTATCTCATGAATAAAAAGCATGAATAAAAGGTGACTTTTCTTTTTTTTTTAAGATTTTATTTATTTATTTTTAGAGAAAGGAGAAGGGAGGGAGAAAGAGAGGGAGAAACAGCAATGCACGGTCGCCTCTCACATGGCCCTCACTGGGGACTTGGCCTGCAACCCAGGCATGTGCCTGACTTGGAATCAAACCGGGACCCTTTGGTTCCCAGCCCGCGCTCAATCCACTGAGCTACACCAGCCAGGGCAAAAGGTGACCTTTCTTTAAGTACTCATATTATTTCTTAGTAGGATAAAACTAACAGTTCTAGGGAAAAATAAATCCGAGTTCAATTTTCACCATGGGTAATGCATATTCTAAAGAATGAGAAAAATGCTATCCGTTAGTGGGATATTATCAAAGAAAGGAGACCGCTTGCTGCTTTCTAGCATGATGAGTGGTGATTAAATAAGCAATCACAAGTTGATATTAAGCATTCTACTAATTATTTACTCTTTACTTTTGTAGATGAAATTTTATTTCTCAATATGTACTCTGGAATAGTCTGAGCACAAATCAAAACAAATCTAAAAGCATTCATGTGAAGAATGAATCATACGCCAGCTGGTTTCTATGTTTTCATTGAGAGGAACTTGGTGATGTGTACTGTGGTTTTATTTTATAAACAACTATACGCCTTTTTCAGTATAAAAGTAATGTCATCAAACAGCAGCTTACAAGCATGAACCTGGACTTGTGTTTAGCAGCATTGAAAGGTTTCTGTGTGCCCATTTGCTCTCACCTGTCCTGCCCTATAGAGTCTTGTCTAAATCTTGCATTTATGGAAAGGTCCTGGTGTTATAACTGAGTCTATGGCCTCAACCAGCAATCTCAGATTCCAAACATAACTGTTTCTCCACTGAGCTAATAGGCCAAGCTCAGGTAAAACCAAATGCTTTCATGTAATCAATAAAGATTGCAGTGTTATTAAAATAAATTGTTTATGATGGATGATGCAAAGATACAATTCAAAGTTATTTAAACTATAAAGGAATAACCACCTTGAACTAAGACATAAGAACTTGAATTACTTTTCAGCACTTATATTTTGCTTAGCAGAATAAACTTCGGTTAAAGGGAAAAAACGAGCTTCATTTATACTTCAGTGAGTTAAACATACTGACCCCCCAAGAGGAGTAAAGCAAACAGTGTTTAAAGGGAGACAAATGTGCCTCACGTAGCTCTTCTTTGACGTGTAAGCAAACTGATGATCAATGGTGACCCAAAATTAAATATAAATTAAATGTAAAAGTTCTTAATAATATTTTAGTTTTGAACCCTTCTGAATTACATAGATAAAGTGTTTGTTTAAGTACCTGTTAGAACTGTGTGGTCCAATATAGTAGCTAATTGCCGACACATAAGTGACTACTGAGCACTTAAAATTCGGCAAATCCAGACTGAGATGGGCTGAAGGTGTAAAACTTACCCTGGATTTAGAAGACCAATTCAAAAGAAAAGAATATAAAATATTTCACTACACATTTTAATATTAATTACATGTTGAAGTGATCGTGTATACACTGGGTTAAACACAAAATATTACTAAAAGTAATTCTACCTGTTTATACTTTTTAATATGGCTACTAGACTATTTTAAATTCCATATATGGCTCACATATTTTCTTCTGTTCTAGAAGCTTAACTAACTTAGAGAACATTTAAGAATATAAGAATAAATTTCTCTATTTTCAATATTATTGTTAAAAATAAAATGTTACTAAGTACGGAAGCTCCCTTGCTTCAGCCCTGCCAACATCTTGGGCCTACTGAGACCAATTTTGGATTGCGGACCTCTGTTACTCTAAAAGAATAAATCTGTGTTATTTTAAGCCACTAGATGTGTGATAATTTGTTACAGAATAGTGATTTTGTACCCGATTATGTGTGGGTTTTCTTCCCTCTACATCAAGCAATTCTCCAACACCAGCTGAATATCCTACAATTCCACCCAATTCTGACACTGTCTACCTGGACATAGCAACACATTCCACAGGTTAAGGGCTTTGTCTTACAAGACTGCCTCCTCCCAATCACCCCACCCATTCAGATGCCAGTCACAGTCCAGGTTTTCATCTGCACTTCTGGCCTACAGATACGAATTAGAGGTTCCAACAACCAACTCCTTGGGTTTGATTAATTTGCTCGAGAAGCTCACAGAACTCAGAAACATTTTACTTACTAAATTATCAGTTCTTATACAAGGATATAACTCAGGGACAGCCAGGTAGAAAATATGCATATAATGAGGTATGGGGAAAGGGCATGGAGCTCAACCTGAAAGCTTTTTGAACCCTATCTTTTTTTTTATGGAGGCTTCATTACACAGGCACGCTTGATTAAGTCATTGGCTATTGGTGATTGAACTCAATCTCCTGACCTTCTTTCTTCACAGGAGGTCAGGGGGGTGGGACTCAAAGTTCCAACGCTCTGATCACATTGTTACCAGCTGGTGACCAGCTGGAGTGGGTCTGCCTCAAGCTGGCCTGTAGTGTGTAGGATCTTGACTTCATGCAGGTAAGATTTCACAACATGAATCCCGGTGATTTTGAGAGTAAGTTTACTAAAGCTGGGGACAGTGAGACAAAGAAAGGACTTATGGTAGAAGAAGCAAAAAGAGAGAGACTAGGTGGTGCTCTGCTTTGGCTCCATAGAAACATTATAGGAGAGGAGTGAGCCAAGGCAGGGCTGCTGTTAGCTCACTGGGAAGTGAAGGTCACAGAGACAGAGGTGAGCCAATGTGGGGCTGCTTTTAGCTCACTGGGAAGTCAGAGAAAAGGGGCCTTGGAGACAGTATCAAGAGGTGGGTAATCCTAGGGTGAGCTGCTGCTATCCATTCTTCCCAGGTCACAATTCTCACGGGAACCCTTACAGTTTAAGAGGAAGTAAAAAGTTCATGCTGGAGAAAGGGTATGGATGTGCTACAGGGTGAGCTGGCAATGGGTCTTTGACCTGAGGGGTTTTTTTCCTCTCTTCTGGGAGTGAGAATTTTAGGGGAGGTTTTCAGCAGAATATTCAGAAGCTTTTCAGTTGCATTCTTAATATGCTGATGCATCAGAATTGGTGTATGGGGGGGTTTGGGAATACTCTTTGGTCTGATTTACTGTTTTACTTTTATCTTGAGTCTGTCTGGCTTTTAATGCGTTTTTTGTTATTTGTTTCCCTGACTTCATCTGTCCTTGGGTTTAGCTGGCACAAATGACATAAATTGGGTCTCTGTTCTCTATTTCCCAGACCAGGGTCATTTAAGCTATGGATTCTCTGGTTAGGGAGGAGAGGGATGAACCACTTGCTCTTAAGTGTCCTTGGTTAGGGGAGATAAGGTCTTGTGGTTCACTAGCTGGCTATAAGTTGTTCAAATTATTTGGCCTTGTTTAATTTTCTTGTTTCAGTTTTCCTATTCCACCTGCCCAGGAATTTTCCTAGCTTCTTACTATACTCCCCGCTTAGAGACTTCTATCCCTAAAATCTTTTAGGGTTGATAATTTAAAAATGGGCAAAGGACCTGAACAGACACTTCTCCAAGGAGGACATACAGAGGGCCCAGAGACATATGAAAGGATGCTCAGCTTCACAAGTCATTAGAAAGATGCAAATTAAAACCACAATGAGATACCACTTCACACCAGTCAGAATGGCAATCATAACCAAATTGACAAACAACAAGTACTGACAAGGTTGTGGAGAAAAGGGAAACCTGGTACACTGTTGGTGGGAATGCAGACTGGTTCAGCCACTGTGGAAATCAGTATGGAATTTCCTCAGTAAGCTAAAAATGGAACTTCCTTTTGATCTGGCAATTCCACTGCTGGGATTATACCCTAAGAATCCTAAAACACTAATTCAAAATTTCCTATGCACTCTAATGTTCATAGCAGCACAATTTACAATAGCCAAGTGCTGGAAGCAACCTAAGTGCCCATCAGTAAATGAGTGGATCAAAAAACTGGTACATTTACACAATGGAGTACTATGCAGCAGAGAGAAAGAAGGAGCTCCTACCCTTTGCAATAGCATGGATGGATCTGGAGAGCATTATACTAAGTGAGATAAACAAGGCAGTGAAAGACAAATACCATGTGATCTCACCTATAAGTGGAACCTAATCAACAAAACAAACATCCAAAATATAACAGAGACATTGAAATAAAGAATAACCTGACAGAAACCAGTTTACTCCAGGGGGAGGGGATAATGGGGTGAGGGGAAGGTCATCAAGGAACATGCATAAAGGGCACATGGACAAAACCAAAGGTGGGTAGGATCGAGGGTGGGAGGTGGGGCAGGGGGGAGTGTTGGGGAGGAAATGGAGACAACTATAATTGAACAACATTAAAAAAATAAAAATAAATATTTTTTTAAAAATAAAATCTTCTAGGGTTGATGAGGAAGGACAGCATGTTTTCAGTAACTGCTTCCTGCTGACAATGGCCATAGTCCCTGCCTGTGTAGGCCATGGAAGTCTCTCCCTGTTTGATATAAGGGGTCAAAGGAATTGGACTGGAACAGAGAGGTCTTTAGGTGATTCTTCTAACATAGGGATGGGTTGGAATCTTCAAAGTGTCATTATCTTGACATGGAATTGTTGTATCCTAGAGATGACAAGTTTGATAAGGTCAGTGGCGTGAAGGACCTGGGACTTTATCTGATAATGATTAGATCCAACAGGGACAGAAAAATAATTTTCCTGTGGGAGGAGGCTGGACATACCAACAGGCTAGTATAGAGTCAGAAATGTGAGAAAGACAATTATATGAAGGACTAGCTATTACATTCCTTACTTATCTGTAACAGGTTCTTATTTCTTGAAGAGGAGTTTGAGGTCGTTGGTGGGTTCACAAAAATAGGTCTCAGGTTCTGGTTCCTGTGGACACTAACCTGAGGATCGAGGTCTTTACGGTGCGTATAAGTGGTAGTTGATTCCTAGAGCTTGAGCCTGCTGTTTGTGTGACTTTGGCTAAAAGAAAGTCCATTGTCACTCTGTAAGTTTCTTGGTACTCCAAACCTAAGTAAGATTTATTTTAGTAAGTCCTTGGTTACCTCAGTAGCTTTCTCTGTTCTGGTAGGAAAGGCTTTAATCCATCCAGAGAAAGTGTCTCCAAGTATTAGTAAATATTTAGGTCCAGCTTTGGGAGGCATCTGAGTGAAATTAAATTGCCAGTCCTCCCCAGGGTATTGACTTGGTGTTGTCTGGAGGGGAGGAGGAGGGAGGTGACTCTGGGGGTTATGGTGGTTTCTAGACTATACAAGATGTCCTTCCTTAATAAGGGGATGGGCACTCCAGAACCACAAGAAAGGTGTAACTAAAAGTGAGATTCCCGAGGCAGCAGCTGAAGGGTTGAGTAAAATGGTAGCATTCAGGATGCCTATGCACTCCAGGGATCAAACAGACTTTGTAATAAACAGGCTCTGGTGAGTAGGTCAGAGCGGAGTAAGCAGCCCCCAGGTCTGATAAAAATGTATAGGCTTACCTGCCACATCTATCACATGGGGTTCCTCTGGTGTGATGGTCAGATGGTTGGTTGGCGGCAGAAGGAGGCCTTGGCACCATCAATTCCCAGGTGTTTTGACCATCACTGGTTCCCTTTAAAGCCTATGACACTCACTTTTCCAATGCCTTTCCCGTTGCAGGCGGGGTATGATCCTGCAGGTAGTTGATATCAAGTTAGTTTGTGGGCACTCCTTTATGTGTCCTTGCCCACAGGAATAGCATTGTCCCTTTGTTGTTCATTGTAGCTGAGGGGCTGTGTGACCCTGAGGGGGCATAGGACTTAAAGCTGCGGCTAACAAGTGAGACTTTTGTTTCTCTTGGGTGGATTTTTGCTCTTCCTCTCCCCTGTCTTGGTTGTTCAAAGCACTGAAAACTATCTCTACCAGTTGCTCAGTGGGGGTCTGGAATCCCAAGGCTAGTTTTTATAACTTTCTCCTAATGCCTGAGGCTACCTGCTGAATACAAGGCATCCCCAGAAATGCTTGGACCTCAGCACACTCAGTGTCAATGTTTGTGTACTTTTGTAAAGCTTTTGTTAATTTCCCCCTGAAAGGGGGCAGAGTTTTGATTCTTTTTTTTTTTTTTTTGAGTAATCTTATTTGTCATAATTAATGGGCTTAATAGTATACTTTTTTTTATCCCTTCTATGAGACAAGTAACCATATGGGTCTGGGGGTCCTTTCCCTCTTGTCCTTCATTTTCCCAGTTTCATAGTCTCCTGATCTCAGGAGATGCAATATCTCTGCCTTCCCATCCCACCCCCCCCCCATACCCATCAGTATATGCAATGTTGGGCATGAAGACCAGCTAATTCATCAACATAAGCCCTAGCAGTTCCTGTTATGCAATGCTTTCCATTTACATATAGCAATTGGAGGGAACAACTTGTAAATCACTCCAAGTTAGATCATAAGACAGTGTCAAGCAATTAAATCCCTCTGTGACTTTGCTAGTATCTTTGGAAAACTGACTGAGTTTTTCTTTGCAAAGGACCAAGTCAGACATAGAAAAGGGAATATACCTATACCTGAATAATATTCATATACCTGAATAATTTCATATACCTGAATAATTTCTTCACCAGGCTCCCCATTTGCTACATCCCTCAGAGGTTTGGGTGATAATGATTTCTACTTCTGGTAGTGACAAGACCATGAGCAGGGGCAGGTGCAAGCAGTTCTGCAGTGGAAGAGGGATTGAACAGTGGCAGCTGCTCCTTGCGGGGCAGCAGGGGAGTAAGCTGGGGAGCAGGCTGTTCCATTCTCAGGATGGGTTTTGTTTGGTCTTCAGAGACCTGTGTCTTACCAAGGCTGTAAGGAAGGTGTCTTCTAATTTATCTAACATTGTGGCAACAGATATCCCATAAGTTTTCCTTAAATTCCTACCTTGGTAAAGGGCCATAAACGTCTAAAAATAAGGCATTTTACTTCAGTTTGCCTTCACTTTTGCAAAACAAATCTAATTGCAGAATAGTGTTATAATTCAGAGATTTATTTACAAGCCAGGACTTCCCTGGCCCCGAGCTTGTACTGAGGCCAGGCGATATTGCGAAAGAAAGTGAGGCAGGTTTTTTTTTTCTTTTGATCATCACCCTTAAAAGTGGGCCGATTGTTAAGGAGATGCCCTAGGGAGGAATCTAGGGATGCTTTTGGCATTGTCCATTTCATCTCTGTTTTACCTGGTCAGTACAGCTGATGACCGGTTTACAAGGCCTTCAGTACCAGGACATGAGGCATGGGGCGAAGCATCAGTTCAGTTATTTCTTAGCATTCTATAAATCGTTGTTCTGCTTAAAGGTATGATTTGAAAATTTATTTTTAGAAATTTATAATTTAGGTCAGAGTTCTTTCCATGGCTTTTTAAGATGAAATGTATTTGCAAATGTCTCATAACGAAACAATTACTGTCTTTAAATGACAAAAAAAAAAGCCAGTCACAAATCTGATTATCATGCAATGGATCCAGAACCCAGAACCCTGCCCTTTCTGTAAGACATACAAATCAAAATATCAATCAGAATTATAAATGAATGCATATCAGAATTTTGTAGACTCTTGGAGATTTTTATATACTTTCTAAAACATCTATTTTAACAATAAAAATATATGTATACAAATAGAATATAGTTATTATTTCTTTATTTGACAAAGGCACCCATATATTTCAACTATATTAAATAAGTATTGCCGTGGCTGGTGTAGCTTAGTGGAGTGAGCGCGAACCTGTGTAGCAAAGGGCCACTGGTTCAATTCCCAGTCAGGGCACATGCCTGAGTTGTAGGCCAGGTCCCAGTGGGGAACATATGAGAGGAAACGACTTGATGTTTCTCTCCCTCTCTTTCTCTTTCCCTTCCCTTCTCTCTAAAACTAAATAAATAAAATCTTGAAAATAAATAAGTCTGATTAGTCCAAAATTTCTCTTCTGTAAGGAGAAAGAATAAGTCCTCGAGGTATTTCAGGGGACCACTGGAATATCTCAAAGCCATTTCTAGGTTAAGAAAAAGCCCTTTAAAATTTAAATCTTGGAAAGCTTGTCAAAATACTTGACCCAAGGATAATATACTGTTATGAAGTAATATTAGATTATTTATTTACTTAAAGTGATAATAAAAGGTATGAAACATTAAATACAGGCTGGGAAAACATTAGTTCTTAGGATTGAGAGAGAGAATTTTCTCGAAAGTTAAGTACATGATTAATACAATATGACACATAACTATTTTAATAAAACATAGAATCTTTGTATTTAGGCAGATACACAAAAAACTTTTTTTTTCCCTGTAAAGGTTGAAATAGAACTGAACCAATTTTGTACTTAAGCTTATCTTTAATATCTAAATTTATTTACTTAAATTTATTATTTAGCTTAATTATATAATTTTCTTTTAAGATATTTCTTCACAAACCTTCTACAACTCTTTAGTCCCCTTTAGTTTACCTCTCCTTATTTTATTCAGAACTAACTTTAGAACAACTTCCTTTCTTTTTCCTTCAAAAAGTATCTCTCTACTTTATGCCTTCTATTACCAAAACCCATAATTTGCTTCCATCTGAATTAGAATTTTTAACTCCTATAAACCTTACTTTTTAATAACAACAAAGTAAGCAAATAGCATTGTTTAGGTTGACAACTATATTTCATAAATTCTAGAAACATAGGCTTCTCCATTGGTAAACACACTCACACTTTCAAGAGACATACTTTTAATAAAAAATAATACATTTATTTATAGCTCTAAACTTATTTTCTAGCTTCTCTGTAATAAAAAGTTAAAAGTAGGTAAACTTAAGACTTGCCTAGTAATTAATGTTTCAGTATTTTATGTTAATTACTTTAAAAGACATGAACCAAACTTAAACCAGCTATAATATCAAATATTTTCCCTAACCACATGACTCTGAAAAAAATTTGAGATAATTTTTATTTTTTACTATACACATAAATAGTATTATTAATAATTGTAGAGAAGATAAGATTTTTTTTTGTCCTTGACAAGTTTAAGGAAGTTGGAGAAGGGGAGGGAGGGTATACCAGTCTTGGGTGACTTTCAGCAACTTCAGTTTTAAAAATACCAGATTTTGCTGCCTATGTTTTCTAGGATTTTTATGGTTTCAGGTCTCACATTTAAGTCTTTGATCCATTTAAAATTTATTATTGTATGTAAGAAGGTGGTCTAGCTTCATCTTTCTGTATGTATCTGTTCAATTTTCCCAATACCATTTATTGAATAAACTATCTTTAGCCCATTGTATGTACTTGCTTTCTCTGTCAAATATTTATTGGCTATAAAGGTATGGGTGTAATTCTCAGCTCTGTATTCTGCTCCATTGACCTATGTGTCTGTGTTTATGCCAGAACCAGGCTCTTTTGATTACTATGTTCTCAACAAAATATTGCATCTATTGATATGATCATGTGATTTTTGTCTTTGCTTTGGTTTATGTGATGTATTACGTTTATTGTTTTGCGAATGTTGTACCATCCTTGCATCCCTGGGATGAAACCTACTTGGTCATCGTGAATGATCTTTTTGATGTATTGCTGGATGCGGTTTGCTAATATTTTGTTGAGAATTTTAGCGTCAATGTTCATCAGTGATATTGGCCTGAAGTTTTCTTTCTTTGTTGTGTCTTTTTCTGGTTTTGGGATTAGGATGATGCTGGCATCATAAAAAGAGTTTGGGAGTCTTCCATCATTTTGGATTTTCTGG